>CM067368.1:57900629-57975666 GCA_034401795.1 Chaetoderma sp. LZ-2023a
TCTCTGCCATGTCATTGGAAAACATGGCCATGAAAAATGGACTCGCAATAGCCAAAACATTCCGATGGCACGGGAATTCCTTATCCTCGATACACAACACCACGTCCACAAACTCTTGGTTGTGATAAAGTTTTGAGAATTCACAGAGAAAGTTACTTGCATGGGCACTATCGACAAAGCGATTCTCATCGGGTAGGGTAGCCGCTTCACTTGTCTGTGAGCACATTGAGTTGTCCATTCTGGTGGTGGTGATGATGACGACATCAAAATTTGACAGAAATAACAAACAGCTTGGTTACCCAAACCTAAATGGAAGACAAGACAAAATGACAGAATTTTCAAATCTTGCTAAAACAATCATCACTAAAATCACAGTACCGATAGCCTATCCCAAATGAAAGAACAAAGTTTTTAAATATTTTAACTCTGAGCACTTTAAGTCACCACACAATAATTTAAATGGGCAATAACGCTGGACCAGGTGAATATTTCAAAAACAATTTGACTGAATGTTGTTGATGGCATAGCCACCAACAACATTCAGTAAAGTTGTTTTCAAAATGTTCAGCATATCTAGCGTTAAACCCCATGGAAAATGTAATATGCAGAAATTTAGTAGACAGACAGTTAAAAATAACGTGATTACAAACGAGTTTATATTTGAAGGAATTTAATTAAATACAATTACAAGTAGTAAAAGCAGGCCATTTGTATTTGAAAAGACTATTTGAAAAGATTGTCAAGGCAAAATTATTTGTATTCATATTCAACTCAAAAGGGAACTTAGACAGAGAATGAAGGAAATGTCAATTTCCCTTTCTCCGAGATCTAACAATACTCACCATTCTGTTACTTCTGATATACAGCTGGCCTTGACAGCGGCTCTAGGATTATAGACTTAGAAAGCTTCACCGACTCCTGGGAACCGGGTACTCGGCTCCCAACTGCCGAGTACCCGTTTACCATAGAGCTCATATTGTTTGCATAGCCACCAAACAAGAGAAAACTATGGCTTGCCTCCGTGGGGCTGGGAGGCTGGGTCCGTAACAGAATGGTGAGTATTGTTAGATCTCGGAGAAAGGGAAATTGACATTTTCTGCATTCTCCTTCGATCAATACTCACCATTCTGTTACTTCTGATATACACCAGATTTGATCAGTAACCTGGTGGGAAGGGGCAAGCCATACATGCTAATTTTGCCCCTTGGAGAAAGATTTTAGACTTCAAAACTTGACTAACGGAGACCTAAAAGGACCGTCAAGTTCACGGAACCGAATCACATTCGCATCACCGCCCCCCCCCCCCCCTTTTTCCTCCTAAGAAAAGGGAGAGAACTCACGAACATGTATCTCGCCTGAAACACAAATATGCCAAGAGGGTTAACTGCTCCCTGCATATTCCATGTATTAGCCTGGGAATGAGCATGAACATAGAAGATGAATGAACATGATACACATCCATAATACAAAAAACTCTCACTATTGAATTACCTTATGATAATTGGACTCCAGACGTACCGCCTCCAACCATTCACTGGTTCGGCCATCAGTGACACAATCTGGTTGTCATCCTCTCGCTTGACCATGCCTGCTTTAGGTTCTTTTCTTACCAAAGTGAAAAAAGGGTGAAGAGCAGTGTGGTCACTAACTATCGTTTCAAAACAGCTAAAGCGAGTGGATTGGCTGAGTCTGACACATCCCTCATATAGTAATCCGTAAATGAGGACTCACAGTGCCATTGTGCAACGGCCATGATGTCCTCTAACGGAACACCATTGTAAAGGGCGGTCGAGGCGGCTATTCCTCTGACATCGTGTGCCCTTACGCCTTGCACCTGGTGCCCAGTCGCCATCTCGTGAGTAATTTGAATGCATTCGACCACCCAACGAGAAATAGTATCCATGGATGCTGCGCCATAAGGCTTTTTATGGCAGATCGACAGATGTCTATCGTTCGACCGTAACGAGTCAGTCCGTTTCTTGTACTTAGTCAAAGCACGGACCGGGCACCAGACACTGGCATCACGATCAAACCTAGTTAACTTCGGTATAATGATCGGTTTGCCGGGATATCTCAAAGATTGGTTCTTTGACATAAACTCTGCTCTTGGCAGAAGACGCAGACCTTCTCCAGAAACAATAAATCGGTCCCTCTCTGCCGAAAGCGCATGGATCTCACTGCGCCTTCTATCTGAGGAAGCTGCCAATAGAAAGACCGCCTTTAGAGTCAAATGCTTTAGACTAGCCGAACGCAACGGTTCGAAAGGGTGCTTGGCCAGTACATTAAGCACTAAAGATAGACTCCAGGCTGGAATGACTACCGGTTGTCTCGGTCGGAGATTGCTCATTCCCTTCAACATCACATTTAACTGGGCCACCTCTGGACTATCCCTGTTGGCTAGACAAGGGATAACTGATGCCAAAGCTGACTTGTATCCAGCAACTGTGACGGGAGCTAGTCCTGAAAAGAACAGCTCACAGAGAAAGTCTGCTATTTGCTGAATAGTGGATTGAAAGGTATCAATACCCTTTTCTTCACACCAGTTTGCAAATCTGTTAACCTTGTTGTTATATGACTTGAAGGTTTACCTCCTTCTCGCAGCCGCGATGAAATCAGCAGCCTGTCGAGAAAAGCCTTCCGACGTGGAACGTTGTTTGATAACATCCACGCAGTCAATTTGAACATTTCGGGACGCTCGTGTAGGAAGCGTCCCTTGGCCTGGGAGATTATGTTCGGAATCTCGGGCACAGGATTTTCCACCAACAGATCTAGAAGATCCGTGAACCACGCCCTGCTCGGCCAATACGGCGCTATTAGCAGGACCAGACACGGTTCCTCCCTGACCTTCACCAATACCTTCGGTAGAAGAATGGTGGGTGGGTACGCGTAAGCGTGCATCCCTCTCCAGCTTATCGCCAGAGCGTCTGTATCGACGGCATTTGGATCTGGAATCGGCGAGACATATGTCATGATCTGAACATTTTCCTTTGTGGCGAACAAGTCCACGTTGGGTTTGCCCCAATGCTCAAAGATCCGTCACAGAACCGGAGGGTTGAGGGACCATTCTGTTGGCAGAATTCTCTGTCTGCGAGACAAAGCATCCGCCAGAATGTTCAATCGGCCAGGAATATGAGCTGCTTTCAAAACAACCGAGTAATTCCTGCACCATTGAATCAAGTGCCACACTCTGATACACAGAGTGGGCGACCTGGTCCCGCCTTGGCGATTTATACATGATACTACTGTCGAATTGTCCGAACGAAGCGGGCATAAAACACACCCATATTAGATCCTCCAGGATGTGTAACGGCTCCAGGAATCATATCGCATAGCATTCGGGGTATATTTACCAATCAATATAAATTATACTCCCTAACGAAAGCCAAACGATATGTGAAGAAAACAACAAAATGTATAACAAACTGCTGTATCACATGGTAAAACCGCAGACCACGCATCTACTCAAGAATTTTGAAACCACCGATCATTGCAAACCGATCGTGATCGCACGGAAACTTGAACATTCTAAAGTTTCCGGTACCATTTTTAGTACGCAGCACCCAGAACGAGATGCGCGAATTAATGAAAAAATTTTCTTCACATAAACATCCGAGCGAACCAGGTGTGACGTCACCCGCTCAGATCCTACGGAGAACAACGTCAGCCGATATTCGTGTTAGAAATACCGTAGCAAACACCTATTTTCATATCTGCCGATCGCCTGTTGGGGTTAAAGAAGGCGATCGTCTGGCATATATCGTTGTTAGCACACGTCCCAGATTCTCTGGGGTCAGAAATCAGGACATGCGACACAGCGAAATTTAGAGACCTAAGTCTTTTAACTATGGATAATAAAGAATGATACAACCTGGTTTTCATCGGCGGTATTCTCCATAGTATCCAGTTAAATCCTCAAGAACGCACAAACTATCACTTCACAGACAAAGACTTAGATTTCTTTAACAAAAGACACTAAAAATCTTCTCCTGCAAAAAGCATGTATTGCTCTTGTTGCTATGCAAACAAGAATGAGCTCTATGGTAAACGGGTACTCGGCAGTTGGGAGCCGAGTACCCGGTTCCCAGGAGTCGGTAAAGCTTTCTAAGTCTATAATCCTAGAGCCGCTGACAAGGCCAGCTGTATATCAGAAGTAACAGAATGGTGAGTATTGATCGAAGGAGAATTGCATATCTGTAGCCATCATAAACAAACAAACTTCCGGGATTCTTGCATAGTGCTAACTTTCGCATTCTATTAATCCAATGATGTAATAAGGCCAAAAAATGCTGATTAATGAGATTAGAAAATCTTAGCAGGCTGTTTCATAGATATAGAATAGCCATAGAGCGTGTATGCTAATTCTATTACGTAGTTGTGATTAATATAGCCAATACTTAGTATCAGATTAATATAGCCAATACCATTTCATTTCTCATAAAAATATATAAATTTGCCTCTATTCAAATGCTTTTCCAATTATCAAAAGAGAATTGCGTCCGTTTTGGAGGCTACATGTATATAATATGCCGAAATAAAGGTATGAGCATAAGCACTCTACTGCCATTTTAACTCTATGGGCTGTTCTCAAATGTCAGCTAGATTGCAGGAAATGTCAATTTCCCTTTCTCCGAGATCTAACAATACTCACCATTCTGTTACTTCTGATATACAGCTGGCCCTGACAGCGGCTCTAGGATTATAGACTTAGAAAGCTTTACCGACTCCTGGGAACCGGGTACCCGGCTCCCCACTGCCGAGTACCCGTTTACCATAGAGCTCATATTGTTTGCATAGCCACCAAACAAGAGAAAACTATGGCTTGCCTCCGTGGGGCTGGGAGGCTGGGTCCGTAACAGAATGGTGAGTATTGTTAGATCTCGGAGAAAGGGAAATTGACATTTCCTGCATTCTCCTTCGATCAATACTCACCATTCTGTTACTTCTGATATACACCAGATTTGATCAGTAACCTGGTGGGAAGGGGCAAGCCATACATGCTAATTTTGCCCCTTGGAGAAAGATTTTAGACTTCAAAACTTGACTAACGGAGACCTAAAAGGACCGTCAAGTTCACGGAACCGAATCACATTCGCGTCACAGCCCCCCCCCCCTTTTTCCTCCTAAGAAAAGGGAGAGAACTAACGAACATGTATCTCGCCTGAAACACCAATATGCCAAGAGGGTTAACTACTCCCTGCATATCGCTTGTATTAGCCTGGGAATGAGCATGAATATATAAGATGAATGAACATGATACATATACATAATACAAAAAACTCTCACTTGTTGAATTACCTTATGATAACAGGACTTCAGACGTACCGCCTACAACCATACACCGGTTCGGCCATCAGTGACACAATCTGGTTGACATCCTCTCGCTTGACCATGCCTGCTTTAGGTTCTTTTCTTACCAAAGTGAAAAAAGGGGAAAAGCAGTGTGGTCACTAACTATCGTTTCAAAACAGCTAAAGCGAGTGGATTGGCTGAGTCTGACACATCCCTCATATAGTAATCTGTAAATGAGGACTCACAGTGCCATTGTGCAACGGCCATGATGTCCTCTAACGGAACACCATTGTAAAGGGCGGTCGAGGCGGCTATTCCTCTAACATCGTGTGCCCTTACGCCCTGCACCTGGTGCCCAGTCGCCATCTCATGAGTAGTCTGAATGCATTCGACCACCCAACGAGAGATAGTATCCATGGATGCGGCGCCATAAGGCTTTTTATGGCAGATCCACAGATGTCTATCGTTCGACCGTAACGAGTCAGTCCGTTTCTTGTACTTAGTCAAAGCACGGACCGGGCACCAGACACTGGCATCACGATCAAACCTGGTTAACTTCGGTATAATGATCGGTTTGCCGGGATATCTCAAAGATTGGTTCTTTGACATAAATTCTGCTCTTGGCAGAAGACGCAGACCTTCTCCAGAAACAATAAATCGGTTCCTCTCTGCCGAAAGCGCATGGATCTCACTGCGCCTTCTAGCTGAGGAAGCTGCCAATAGAAAGACCGCCTTTAGAGTCAAATGCTTTAGACTAGCCGAACGCAACGGTTCGAATGGGTGCTTGGCCAGTACATTAAGCACTAAAGATAGACTCCAGGCTGGAATGACTACCGGTTGTCTCGGGCGGAGATTGCTCATTCCCTTCAACATCACGTTTAACTGGGCCACCTCTGGACTATCCCTGTTGGCTAGACAAGGGATAACTGATGCCAAAGCTGACTTGTATCCAGCAATTGTGACGGGAGCTAGTCCTGTAAAGAACAGCTCACAGAGAAAGTCTGCTATTTGCTGAATAGTGGATTGAAAGGTATCAATACCCTTTTCTTCACACCAGTCTGCAAATCTGTTAACCTTGTTGTTATATGACTTGAAGGTTGACCTCCTTCTCGCAGCCGCGATGAAATCAGCAGCCTGTCGAGAAAAGCCTTCCGATGTGGAACGTTGTTTGACAACATCCACGCAGTCAATTTGAACATTTCGGGACGCTCGTGTAGGAAGCGTCCCTTGGCCTGGGAGATTATGTTCGGAATCTCGGGCAACTGCACAGGATTTTCCACCAGCAGATCTAGAAGATCCGTGAACCACGCCCTGCTCGGCCAATACGGCGCTATTAGCAGGACCAGACACGGTTCCTCCCTGACCTTCACCAATACCTTCGGTAGAAGAATGGTGGGTGGATACGCGTAAGCGTGCATCCCTCTCCAGCTTATCGCCAGAGCGTCTGTATCGACGGCATTTGGATCTGGAATCGGCGAGACATATGTCATGATTTGAGCATTTTCCTTTGTGGCGAACAAGTCCACGTTGGGTTTGCCCCAATGCTCGAAGATCCGTCGCAGAACTGGAGGGTTGAGGGACCATTCTGTTGGCAGGATTCTCTGTCTGCGAGACAAAGCATCCGCCAGAATGTTCAATCGGCCAGGAATATGAGCTGCTTTCAAAACAACCGAGTAATTCCTGCACCATTGAATCAAGTGCCACACCCTGATGCACAGGGTGGGCGACCTGGTCCCTCCTTGGCGATTTATATATGATACTACTGTCGAATTGTCCGACCGTATCAATATCACCTTGCCCCTGATCATCGGAAGAAACTCTTCCAGGGAGAGTCCATGTGCCCGAGACCTGGTGTTCTCCCAGGCAGGCACCCCACCCTTCCAGCGATGCATCCGTGTAAACGGACAGCTGGGGGTGGGGTAGGTGCAGCGAAACCCCTATTAGGAGATTCTGACGCTGTTTCCACCATAGAAGATGCGATATTATCGGCTCCAAAACTGGCACCAGTTTTGACAGGGGTTCTGTTCTCTGTTTCCACAGAGACATGAGATACAACTGGATAGGTCTTCGCATTAGAGCAGCGTACGGGATAACCTGCTCCATGGAGACCATCATGCCCAGCATCTGAAGGAACCGCCTTGCCTGAATGTGGTTTCCCACTCGAAAACTCCCGAGGATGGCTAACAGAGACACCACTCTGGGCTCTGACGGGTAAACCCTGCCCTCCTCGAGGTCGAATCGCATCCCCAAATAAACGAAATGTTGAGTGGGTGTCAACTCGGATTTCTCCTCGTTGACTATCCAGCCTAGATCTGAAAGTAACTTCAGAGTCAGAGCAGTATCCACGTTCAACCTGGCTGCCGAGTCTGCCTTGAGCAGCCAGTCGTCTATGTAGGTGTGTAGCGCCACGTTCTCTTTTCTGAGAAACGCTGTCACCGCAAGGACCACTCTTGTGAAAACCCTCGGAGCTGTCGACAGGCCAAACGGGAGAACTGTAAACTCCCATACTTGATTCTGAAACGCAAATCTCAGAAACCTGTGCCAACTCCGATTGATCGGAATGTGGAAATATGCATCTTTCAGATCGATCGATACACACCACATTCCTTTCCTCAATCCCGCCATTACCGACCTCGGTGTTTCCATCTGGAACCGAGGCGTATGGATAAACCAATTTAATGGCCTGAGATTGAGTATGGGTCTCCATCCCCCCGTGCTCTTGGGGACAAGGAACATGTTTGAATAGAAGCCTGGAGTGTTCCGGTTTGCTGGTTTTATTGCTCCCTTCAGAAGCAAACCCGACACTTCCTTTTGAACGGCTTCTAACTTGTCTGGCTCCCTTGGTACGGGTGTCCAGACTGGTGCCAAAGACAGATTTTGTGGCGGAAAGTCCCACCACTCCGGCATGTAACCCTGGGATAACCATCCCAGGACCAGACTGTCTGACGTCACACCTCGCCAAACCTCGACGAAACGCATGAGCCTTCCACCCACCATAGACGCCTCGACGTCTAACGGGGTTGTCCGGCTCGCAGTCCGCCCCCCCCCCCCCTTTCTTAACGAGAGAGAGTGAGAACCATTTCGTTCTAGGTACGACGGGTATAACTGGCACCGCTGTTCCTGTCGCACAGGTGCGGTCCAGGCGGATATGAAGGGAGCTTGCGTACCCTCAGGTACGCTTCGGCCCCTTCTGTCCGCCCTTTGAGGCCTTACCCTTACCCTTCCCCTTGCCCTTACCACCTCTAGGGCGGTCAGGAGCAACATTGGGGAGGGTAGGCGCCTCTACAGCCTTCCTGGGTTTCTTCGCCGGCGGCGGCTCCGAAAACCCAGCCGAAACAGACGTCGCAATAGGCCTGGCTTTCGCCTTGCCCTTATGCTTTTTCTGTTTCTTTGAAGGCTGTCCGGTTAGCGGCTTGCCCACAGCCCCTAGTGCGTGCGCTTGCCGCACCAGCTCTAGCTGGAGATTTACCGCTAACCGATTCTGCGCAATACTGGCGGTGTCCTCTAAGATGGCCCGCGCTTGGCCACCAAAGATGCTAGGCCCTGTCAGGGGCGTCCCAAGAAGACGCTCCCTGACTGCCGTAGCCGGACGCATATGGTCAATGACCATTTGCCTCCTGGACTTCGTCACACGCGCTTGCACCCTTGCCAATGCGTCCATTGACAGCACCAAGCCGTCATTAACGCACGATAGCGCCACAGGTGGCACAGGGTGGCCTGCCCCCGCTTCAGCCCACACCGACTGAAGTAGACGATAGGAGTGATTGACAGCGCTCATGGCTGCCCTCACACCCTCATCGCATAGGGCCAGGACTTCTTCCTGGTGTACCTGGGCCTTATCCACTAGTGCCGGACCGGGACCACCCGACCCGGCACTCTGGACGCCCAGTACCCATCGGTCATCCTCCGTGACCGACGGGACTACACCATACCTGTCGTATTCACCCCGCGGAATACGGCACCTTGCCCGCACCTCCCTGGAGGCCGCAGGGAGCTGACCCTTGGTCATTAGTTGTTTACTATAAATAGCATCCAACAAATCAATGAACCGTGGATCCAGTCCCACTGACTGGATCCGGGCCGCGGGCAAAATCCCCGTCCTAATCGACGCAACCGACGGACGGGGCGCATCTTCATCGGCCGAAACCACAGACGGGTCAACTCTGGCTAGCCACGCCAGAGCATCAGACCAATCTAACTCCGAAGAAGATACCCCCGCAAACACGTCACCCGTTGACATGCTTACGGGTCTGCCAGCCATGGCCTCCCGGCCAGGAGCCACGGCTGACACGCCAGGCACTCCGCTACCACATGGTTCCGCCGCCACCCCATGAAACACTCCGGTCCATGGGGTAGGTCCGCACGGAAAACCGTACGGACCCGTAACCGTCGCGGAACCATAGCCGGCCACGGGCGCCAACGTCACCCCATGTCCGGCTGCCGGACCAGGCGAGATAGGTGAGTACCACGCCTGGCCCGGCACACCGGTTCCCCTGACGGCTGGTGACAAACCAAGCCGCACGGAACCGGTGCACGGTAACGGATTGGCCTCAGCCGCAGGCGGAGCCGCTGACCTGGCTTGCGCCAAACCAGACAAATGGAGGCCGGTTCCGTCCAGGACGGAATCAACCTCCATATTCTCCACCTGCGGCTTCACGGGCCGCAGCAACCTCTCCTCCTCGGCCTCATCGTCTTCAGACTCCGAAGAGCCGTCACTAGACGAATAAACCGTGGAGCCGTCCTGGCGGACGGCTCCCACACCTGACGGACCGGCCACCGCTACTGGACCACCCGGAGGTGGCCGCAGAGAGACAGAACCCGTCTGGCCGAAGCCAGACGGACCCGCCAGGGGGCCGTACGAGACGGCCCCCTCGGTAACCAGTCCAGAATCCTGTCCGAAGACAGGATCCGTACCAGGCATGGGGAGAAACTGCCCCCCAACCTTTGGTAGCAGGGACGACACCAGCGTGGGCAGAACGCTATGCAGAAAACCCTGCATAGCCGGACCAAACCACGCCGGCGGTGCCATCTCCGCCCCAACCTTTGGTAGCAGGGACGACACCAGCGTGGGCAGAACGCTATGCAGAAAACCCTGCATAGCCGGACCAAACCACGCCGGCGGTGCCATCTCCGCCACCTCCAGCTGGGGACGTGGAGCACCCCCACCGGCCGAACCGGGCGCTCCACGATTTCCTCTCGGACCGCCTGACCCCGCGTCAGACCCAGCCAAGTCCTTCTGGGCAAGGAACTTAACCATTGTTTCGACGGACCACACTGCACAAACATTACACCTATGATCTATATTACACAGGGCACACCTAAAACAGACATGGTCCTTGAACATTACACGGACAAACTTATGGCAGTCGTCACATGATGGCGGGGCTGGCTTGGCCTATAAAATAAGTACAAACCTACAATAAACAAGCGGAACGAGACACGGATGGAAGGCAGACAATTAATTTTCAAATATTTTGACTCATAAATTAACCGTAACCTCCCGCACCCCACCCCGCCACGTTACAACAACGATCGCATTGATTATGACGACAAGAACGCGGCGGGCACAACACACCCATAATAGATCCTACAGGATGTGTAACGGCTCCAGGAATCATATCGCATAGCATTCAGGGTATATTTACTAATCAATATAAATTATACTCCTAACGAACGCAGCACGATATGTGAAGAAAACAACAAAATGTATAACAACTGCTGTCTCACACGGTAAAACCGCAGACCACGCATCTACTCAAGAATTTTGAAACCACCGATCATTGCAAACCGATCGTGATCGCACGTAAACTTGATCATTCTAAAGTTTCCGGTACCATTTTTTAGTACGCAGCACCCAGAACAAGATGCGCGAATTAATGAAAAAATTTTTCTTCACATAAACATCCGAGCGACCGGGTGTGACATCACCCGCTCGGATTCTACGGAGAACGACGTCAGCCGATATTCGTGTTAGAAATACCGTAGCAAACACCTATTTTCATATCTGCCGATCGCCTGTTGGGGTTTAAAGAAGGCGATCGTCTGGCATATATCGTTGCTAGCACACGTCCCAGATTCTATGGGGTTAGAAATTGGAACATGCGACACAACGAAATTTAGAGACCTAAGTCTTTTAACTATGGATATAAAGAACAATACAACCTGGTTGTCTTGGGCGGTATTCTCCATAGTCCTTAGTTATCCTTTCAGAACACACAAACTATCACTGATTAAAGACTTAGATTCTTTTTAAAAAACACTAAAATCCTTAATGCGAAAAGCATGTATTGCACTTGTTGCTATGCAAACAAGAATGAGCTCTATGGTAAACGGGTACTCGGCAGTGGGGAGCCGGGTACCCGGTTCCCAGGAGTCGGTAAAGCTTTCTAAGTCTATAATCCTAGAGCCGCTGTCAGGGCCAGCTGTATATCAGAAGTAACAGAATGGTGAGTATTGATCGAAGGAGAATGAGCAATTAAAACATCTTGATATAATGGAAGCCGACGTGTTTTGATAAGCGGTCGCCGTTTTTATAACCTCACACAGAAATTTCGTAATTTTACCACCTTGTCCGTATTACCGTAATTGCACAATTTTTTATTTCTGTATTTTCACTCGCGTAGTACATGCGTAGTTTGGATGCTATTTCCATACAAACTACGGACAATCCGTAGGGGTTGGCAGGTCTGTTAAAGACTGCAGCTCTTGTTGACCATTCTCATCCCTAATTTGTCAGCATATTTTTGTGTCATCAGCATACATGTATGAGTTAGAGATAAGAGTTTCTGGTAGATCGTTGATAAATAGTACAAATAATACTGTTCCTAGCACACTGGCCTGTGGGAATCCTGCTTAAGACAATCATTCATGCTGAAGCTGTGCTGTATACTTCGACCCTTTGTTTTCGTTCAGATAAGAATTCTGTTATCCAATCATGCACATTGCCAGTTATGCTGAATCCCTTGACTTTTTGCAGTAGTCGTTTGTGAGGAACAGTATGAAATCAAGGTACACAACAACAATATTGCTGCCTGTATCTAGTCCTGTATCATGTGGTCCATGTGTCTAGCACCTTTAGTAGCTGCAGTGATGCTGATCTCCCACTAATAAACCCAAACCGCTTACTACTGATCAGGGAATTGATCTTCATGTGGTATATGACTATACAGCGTCGATAGAATCCGGAAGAGGAAGTGCACAGTACAATGATGAAGATCTGACCATTGAGGCATAAGCCTGCGGTCAGAAACAACATAAGTAAACATAAGTATGAAAAACATTCTATAATGCTTATATTTTGACAGTAATTGATGATGCAAATTCTGTATGTGGTAATTGGAACCAGGGGCTACTGACAAAAATTTTAAAACCACAAACACGTGCAGCAAGACATATTACTAATATCCATGAGAGTGTAGCAGGAGACGTACTCCTCAAAAACGCAAACATCATGCCAATTCCCAAACATATAAAAGTAAATAGATCAAAGATCATATATAAGATCTTGTACGATAATGTACCATACTACCTAACATCACGGTATAAGTATGCAGATACAGGAAATATGTGAACTAGAAGTACCATCAATCCAAAGCACTTAAAACCAGTCTGGCATACTCTGGAGTACAAATGTGGAATGATCTACCACCGATAATTAGGCAAGCTAAAACTTACAATTCATTCAAATCCCAATGTAATGAGCATTTCAGATAGAAAATCTTGATTTTGATTAGTTATTATTACAACTACTAGAGCTGTTCGGTATACCATATTTATCGTACGATATCGCGACAACACCGAAATACTGTACCAAGCAAATCTCAAATTACCGAAATTTAGGTACCGTTACGTCGGTGCTGCGCAAATCTCAAAATATTCAACTTTTCTTATTCAAAAAGGTTACCACAATTACAGTATGCCGAGTACAGCTCACAAAAACATAATCAAATCAACTTTTATGCATTTGTCATGTCCAAATATTAGTGCACCATTATTGTTGTTGAGTAAGGATAATCGTCCAATGATACGGAGCAATCGCAGCAGATTCTGGCAAGCCAGAAATAGCACCGGTCGGTTGGAAAAATCATGATTTTCACAATAAATCCTGATAAATATTTCATATCGAATGATGAAACAATAAATCTGGTTATTTTAAAATTAAATCCTGGCATCACTAGGATCAAATCTGCAAAAATAGATGTTTACAAACATCCACAGATATTCAACTACAATACATTTTCGCAACTTTACAGGATCAAGGGTGTGTTACAAAACAGCCAATCAGAGAGCCGCATTAGGTAGTAATTATAATATGATAATGTCCAAGATGGATGCCACAAATTGCATAAAAAAGTTATGATAATTCCATCAACTTTCCTTGATCAATTCTCGTTATATCACTCTTTTCCACAATTGTTCAATTACCGGTAGGTTTCTAAGAAGTCTTATAATGAAGCAGGCCATTTAATAGTGACTGATTTTATGCGTTGATGACGAGATTCAGAGATTTACGACATTCTCTGGAGATATGAGGGTAAGTTTTTTTAACTATCACGATTTTCGTAATGTCAAAGAAATCTAACATACTCAAATGATAATGGCCATAAAAATTAATATGAATACATTAGTAAGTTCACCAATTGCAATTAATGATTTATTTTTTGCAACATTCGGTTGCTTTCGGGATTCACTGTGATTGTAAAGTAATGTAGCCGAATATAAGCCATTCTTCCGTCACCAGCGGGCTAGCTGACACTGACAGATATTATCAACGTATAGTATATTATTAACGATACAAGATTCCAGATCAAGACAGTAAGTTAACATGTTAATTATTGAGAAGTGCTCCGCTGAACACTCCGAGCATAATCGGATTGGTAGGCACCGCTACTTTGGGAGACAATGTCTTCCATCACTGTGCCCAGAATGCCCAACAGGACACCTCAGCTCGCTCTGGAAGCATTCCAAGTCATTCCAGAGCTGTGCTGTGTAACGGCCATGGTGGTGGTGGTTAATGGTGTGGTTTCTCGTAGTTGTCAATAATTATGTTTTTGATGAATTTTTTGGATGATTTTAACATGAGAATTTGTCTGTATAGATCTGTATTATTCCATAATTGTATTGCTTGGTAGGATGGTGTTCGTGTACCTGCCTCTGTTTGGTGGTATGTGACGTGTAGGTTGGAACTTGTTCTTGTGTTGTGCATATGTATGTCTGCATTTATTGCAAAAAATATTGGATAGAGATGAGGGTAGGTTGCCATTGTGGTAGTCCTTTAGAACTGCGTATTAATTCAATTCAAATATTTTTTTATCTTATAGTAGCATTTCACATTTATATTACAAAGGACAGGTAGTCCATCAAAGGCAAAGCCTATGTGGTGATGGACCCCTAACATATATTAGACAAAGAGACATTACAACATTAAATTATTGTACATATTACAAATAACAACATTACAAGTAACGCACACAAAAACATAATTAAGTTACTAGTAGTTAATTATAATAATATAAGTAATATATATTTTTTTTTTTTTCCACTTGCACCCACAGTACATATTCATCATTTAAAAAATGTTAACATTTAGTGCTAGAAGATCTGCAGTTTTAAGTTGCTAGAGGTAATGGAGAGGGTTGGGGATGTGGGGGGGGGGGGGGGGGAAGGGGCATTCATCGAGTTTAAAGACAGTAATCCTGAATGTGATGTATTATTATTATTATTATTATTGATACTAATATTGTGTATGATGACCCACAATGTATGATGAGCCATGGTGGTAGTGATGATCTTCCTAATATTAATGAGACTGGTAAATCCACCAGACTTCCACAGCCATACTCCCTCCTCATGTGTTCTTCTAAAGTGGTCTACCTATGGGTGATTAACCCTTTCCCTGATTAGTATCCTATATCTCGCTTAAGTCCAGAGGCAACAATTTATGAAAACTGTTGAACATTTTGAAATTACTCCGCCTGGAAGCTGACAGACGAACAATACAAACATTAAATTACACGTTTCGAAGGATCCAACCATTGCACATTACAAATATAAATGTATAAATAATAGATGACTTTGGTTACTATAAAAATACACAGACATACATCCTTCCATTTTTACTATGGGTACCGAAGTTCGTGAATCTAAGCAAGTAATGCACTCGTGAAAGAAAACTCTTAAACAGATCTGCGCAAGAATTTAACACAATATAAAATAACACTTCCGAATACAAATGCAAAGATTTCAGTACAAAATTCAAATTTTTAAACAAATTTCAAGCATTTGAACTGACCCACCTCGCCAGGTTATGTGTGAAGTAGCAGTACCGAATTTCGTGAACTGGTGATTATGCATCTTCAGCTGTCTGTTACATGCTTGTAAATCCTTAAATATCACTGTATTAGTTTGTTGAACGTTTCAACTGCTAATTTTGCCCGTTTTAACCCATAAATTAGTCCTACAAATGAATGTATAAATTATAAACGCGGTTGATACATTTGAAAAGAAAAAAAATCAAATGGATGCCACTTTCGTTAGGTAGTGACGTCACATGAAATTCATAAATATTAATGAGCTGAAGAAATGAACTAACGCTAGGGTCTTTAAAACATGTTCAGCAGGCATAAAGGGAAGAATAAAAAAAATTTCTATCGTTAAAAAAAACATGTGTACGCTTTATGTTAATTTTGACATTTTGGTAAATCATTGATAAGCACCCACCCCTTCCTCTAGAGCCTCTCCAATAACATTTAGACATGCTCCCATCAATCAGTCTAATCCAATGCGGCGGAAATATGTACACAAAGCAGGTGGTAACTTTGGATTGTGAAAATTGCTCATTTTAGGTGCTAAATAAGCGCAAGTAAGTAATCTAAGAAAGTGCATTAAGGAATCTTGAAATTTTTTTCACTACCATCAGTAATTGTATGAAGTTTCTTGTTTTGACCGTATCTTGCTCAAAACTGTCAAAAGGTTCAGAACTGTCAATCAAAAGGTGTCTACTGTGTAGATGCGTTCCATGCAACGTTACACCAGAGCGATAAAAACAAATTCTCGAATTTCAGTACTCACGAATTTAAGCAACTCAACCATAGATCCACTATATAATTGAATCCTTCCAATGTCTTTGGGTTTTAGGATTTTGTGACTTTTGAAGGTATCTCGTCCCCCTGCTGTTTGCGAAAATAGTTTGATAGATCGCTTTTGTACCGATACCGAGGTAATTGGGCCCAAAAATACTGATAACGGTACCGAACATAAAATATCAATACCGAACTACTCTAACAACTACAACACTATTATCACCTAAGTGAATAAATTAATTAGATAGAGAGTCGTGAGGAAGTTAATGTTATATACATTAATCATGTTACCCTCTAAAAATAAGGTCAATTATGATGAAAATGTTATACGAAAACTGGGAACATAATACTTTTTCGCATATTGTAAGTCCTTTCATGAAGAATTAAAAGAAAATATCACAGACTCTAGTTCCAGTACACATACTGTTGGAACATTAATTATAGAGAGCAAGCGAGCTATATAGATAAAGGGTGTGTATGTACAAGAATCTTTTTCTTGTCTAGTCCTGTCTTGCGCAGATTCCGTCTCTCGGAACAAAAAAAACTTTTACACGAACTTCCATGCGAGTTTACACATTCATGATATTATAGTATGTAGAAGACGATAACGTCTTGTACTTGAATAAAATAATGACGATACAAAACTTTTTTAAATCCACTGCTGATAGACTTTACGGGCAAAATAATAAAGACATTTGTTAATGAGTGTTGAAATATTCAGCGACCATTCCAAGATTCAAGATTATTTAGTCAATAATTCCAGATAAACAATATTCATCAATCATAACAGGATGTTCGCCGAAGGCATTTCCTATTGGTATGGCGAACACATTACTTGAACCTTGAATCTAGTTTGCTAGTGGCTTGCAGTCATGCCCGTCGTTGTTCTTATGTAACTTAGGTAACATTCTAGCGCAGGTTGTTAAACCTTTATGCTCATCTCATCTTCGGTCATTATAATTTCTGTGTTTTCACTTCCGGTAATGGACATTCATAGTTGTACAGTACTTTGTCGTGAGCAGAATCTGTCTATTCTGCTCTTAAAAGGCGGACAGTGGCAGTGTTGTTGTCACTGACTCTTGGAGGCTATTCCACAGCTTGCAGATCCACAGTGAGAAGGTTTCCCTGAAATTTGTTCTTGCTCTTTGTTGCACTAGCCTTCTGCTATGGTCTCTGGTTCTCTGGTCATCTGGTATTTGCAGCATTGGGTGTAGTTTCATATCATGGCTTCCCGTTATTCGCTTGTACATTTCAACCATGTCACCCCTAGGTCTGCCGTAGACCATAGTTGACAGTTGCAGTTCTCTAAGCCTCTCATTGTAGTCTGTCTCTCTCTCTCTCTCTCTCTCTCTCTCTCTCTCTCTCTCTCTCTCTCTCTCTCTCTCTCTCTCTCTCTCTCTTAGGGATGGGACTAGTTTGGTGGCCATTCGCTGTACACCTTAACATGCTTCTGTATGCATCCTTTTGTATGGATGCCATATTACATTCGCATATTCCAGGTGTGACATAACGAGACCATTGTACAGTGGAATAAAGGTTGCTGAACCTAAGTGCACACACGTCCTCCCTACTAGTCCCATAGTGATGTTTGCCTTGTTTACTTTTGGAGTAACATGATTGTTGAATGATAATTTGAGGTTAGGTATAACACCAATATCATTCTCCTCCTGAGTGTGTTCCAGGAATGTTTCTCATTCTTCTGTTCTCGTGTAATAATCAACTCCTTTTTGTGTCGTGGAGATAGGCATGACTTTGCATTTCTCTGGATGGAATTTTAGTAGCCAAAGATCAGACCAGTTCTGCAATCTATATAGGTCCTTTTGGAGAGCTATCGAATAATCCTGGCTCTTAATGTCCCAAAACAGTTTAGTGTCATCCGCAAACATGTAGACTTCGAAGGACACAGATTCTAGTAGGTCATTTATGTAGACTATAAACAGCAAAGGTTAGTACACTGCCCTGGGGTATGCCGTTGGTTACTGGTTATATCAACATATGTTTAATACCAGCATAAATGTGCACTACTGCCTTAGATATCACGATCACCATAGGAGACACTGACAAACAACAAATATAACTGTGAAGCATAATGTCATATGCCTGCATGTTGAATAGCGTTTGTGAATGTGTTTGTATTATGTCGTGTTTTGCATTATGTTGCTTTATTTGTGACACCAAACATTTTGCTGATGCCCATATGCTGAACAGGTTGTCAGCAGTCTGGTCATGACCACCACAAGGGAAACAACCAAAATGACTGTTGCATCCATGTATGCCTCTGTGCTAGGTACTAGCTGTTCGTATTATTTTGTGCCTTGTGTTATATTACTTTTGGTAACACCAAACATTCTGCTGCAACTTGTATAATGACCTGCACTTGTCAACAGCTATATGAATGCTTAAACCGTATAGATCATATTCACCACAGGAGACAAGTAACCAAGAGTGTTGTTCCCATGTATGTTTCTGTGCGACATACTGTCACAATCATGTTCCTTGTGTCTTTGTTGCTTTAGTGTGACACAAAACATCTTTGCTGCTTTTTATGCGCATTGTAATTATGTGTTGGCTAACCGTACCTCTTATTAATATCACATCCTATACATTCATTGATTTACATCAAATATGACTATATTTACACAAAAAGTGAACTGCAGTCCCATTCATGCAGAATAACTTGTGCATCATAAAGAATTTACGGCCTTCAGCCTTCAGGGATTTGTTGCTGAAGGAATTAATTATTTGTAATAATAATCTTTTATTTTTCCCCTTCAATATGAACCCATCAATATACGTTGACATTGTGGGAATTCGCTTCGGACTAAGCCACACCCACTACTCGCAGATCTTTGCCTACTTTGTATGTGTGTTGGAATCGAGTCATATGAATGTAGAAAGTTACTTTTACTATGAAGCCTGAATGCACTGAATCCCAATTTTCATATGACCAGAAGCCACTGCTGTAGCAATGACTTCCGGTCATAATAGTTTCAATATATTTAACAGAATATTCCATGCATCCTAAACTATTTATATTACCATGGATTTGTCACTGATAGGATTAATTATATTTACTACTCTCTCCTTCAGTGTGACCCCATTACCTACTGCACCACTGTATGCTGCTGCGCTGTATTGTGTCGACATTGTGTGAACCCATTATTGGCTATGTCACACCCATTACTAGCTAATCTTCACCTACTTTGAATGCATGTCAAAATCGATTTGTGTGTGTGCTGGAACCGACTTATATAGTATGAATCCTGTATCCACTTAATTTTCATATGACTGGGATCCATGTGCCCGTATCTTATTCACATTGCAAACAAACAGAAAAATCTATTAAATTTTTTGGAACTAATATGACTAGGTCAGGTTCGGCTCGCTAACTATAGTCAGTTTGCTGGTTTACTGAACATGCACAGTCGCTATGCCAAGCCGAAAACTGAATAGTTAACTACAGTTTGTTGGGTCCAGATTCCCCATTGAATTACTATTGGAGAAAAGTTGGAGCTGGGTAGCAGTCTCTATTAACCCTTTCTGTTGTCTGTTTTGATGGCCTATGAAAATGGGTTATTTTTGTCTGCTAAGACATCAAAAAGTGACAATATGACATAAAGTGGGAAGTAGAAGGGCTTGGGAACATTGACATACATTGGGAAAGCATAATTTCATCAAACCTAAGTTATTTAGTGAAATATTTACACTTTTATATGCATTTATTCGTGGCAAGCGATAGGTGTCCGCCATTTTGGATTTTACCTGAATTTTGCACTAACCATCTGAACTGAGCTCGGGTTCTTGGTTGACTATAGTTGACTAGCTAGTTAACTATTTGAAGTTTGACTTGGAATCTTGTTAGCTATAGCTAACTATGCTTAGGAGTCTAACTAGGCAGCGGTGATTTCTGGTCATATTGACTTCAAAATGTTCAACAGAATATACTATGCATCATAAAGAATTTACTTTTTGAGGGATTTGGATCTGAAAGGGTTAATTATCTGTAATACTCTTTCCATTAGTGTGTTTCCAATATTTGCTGCATCACAATGTACTGCTGTGCAGTTAATATCCGCTGATAATGTGGGGGATTTATTTCTGGATATGTCACACCCATTACTAGTTAATCGCCAATGACTTTGTATGCATGTATAAGTGACTTGCATGCCTATTGAAATTGACACATTAAAATCGACTTGTGTACATGTTGGAATCGGCCTATATACTATGAATCCTGAATTCTCATTACTAGCTAATGTTCGCTAAATTTGTATGCATGTTAAAATCTACCTGTATGCATGTTAGAATCAACAAGTTAAAATTGACTTGGATACATTCTGGAATCGACTTACATACTATGAATCCTGAATTCTTAATTTTCATATGACTGCAAGATACTCATGGCAAACAAACAAGAAAGGTGCTGAATGTTATGGGGTTAATACGATTGTAATCCGGTCATATTCCCTCTTAAAACCTTCATCTGAATGTGTCATGCATCATAAAGAGTTTTTATTTTTATGGATTTATTGTTGAAAGGTTAAATTATTGTTTAATCCATAATACTATGTTTCCTTCATTGTGATCTCATTATTTTCTGCACAGCCGTAGGCTGTTGTGCTGTTGATATCTGTTGACATTGTCAGGATTCCTTTCTAGTCATGTCACGTCCATTACTAGCTAAACATTGCCTACTTTATAGTTTGCATGTGTGTTAGAATCTATCTGTACACATGGTGTAATCAATTGGTATACTATGATAATATGTCCATCTGAAGAACAAAAGGAATATTTTAGAAAACATACCATTGGAATGACTGACTCAGCAGAGACTGTCATTCCAATGATAAGTTTTCAAATATTCTTCCAGGACAAGAATATTTTTAAAAACTTACCAATGGATTCCAGTGGTAAGTTTTCCAAAATATTTTCCCAAGAGAGGAATATTTTAGAAAACTTATCACTGGAATTACTAGCCAGTTATTCTAGTGGTGGGTTTAAAAAAAAAATTCTTCTCTTGGTCTATGAATAGACATTGTAAAGATGGCTGCAGACACCTTTTTGGCCAACTTGATCACTACATGGTTAAACCTCTCGACGAAGCCCGTCAAACTAAATTTGGATTTTCACTTTTGTATGAATAGTATGTCTTTACTATTTAATAAACATGCTGTTTGATATTTTGAAACTAATTTGACTTGGCGTGGTAGTTATTGTAATTTTATGGCTGAAATAGATTTTAATGCTACTGAACGAACTCTTCCTAAGCAAGTGTTTCAACAGTACATACCGATTCTGCTCATAATACATTCCAGGCTGCCGAAAATTATGTTGTGGTACTGGTAATCAACTATATTTTCTTATATCTATGCTAGAAACTCGCAAAATTGTGAATATGCTTCCGATATTTAGGTAATACATGTAGACAAAAACTGTTTTCGAGCGCGAAATTTGTCTCCGAGGGTATGAGGCGACATCCCGTGACCAGATATTGTAACTTCTCGTGCATTTTCGCATTTACTAAATTTGGATAACTCTGTATTGTTGTAATTACCGAAAATGTATTCTACCGATGCAATGCAATTTTCTTATGTTTAGATTGCTAATGTTCAGATTCATTTGACGAAAAACTTTCAATTTGGTATTTTATTTGCTAATTCATTTTGTTATCTCCGATGCATATCATAATTAAGCATCTACATCTACCCATGCACAACCCCACCCATGCTCCCCCACCCATATTTCCAATCTGATCTACACCAATCTCAAAACCCATAGGACATGAAAAAAAATTTAGGTTAATTATCGGAAAAATCTCATCCCTGTTGTTAATATGATCTAACTGGCCCAACAGGAACCCAATAGCTGTTCTACTTTCATCAGTTGGTAGGATGCCTCTTTTGGGTATATTGGGGTATGCTAGAATAGGAGGTGACAACAACTTTTCCATTAACTGAACAAATGCATTTTTACATGTGTCAGTCCAGGTAAGGGGAACATCTTTTTGTCACAACTAATTGAGTGGAGCAGCTATTTTGGAAGATTAGGCATACACTTTCTGTAGTAATTACACAAGCCTAAGTAGCCTCTGACATCATGCTGATTATAAGGCCTAAGGAATGTGTCTACTGCACTTGTCTACTTCTATTCCAGATTTGCTCAGGATGAGCTCTAAATATTGTACCACAGGCACTGCAAAATTACATTTAGAAGGCAGTTTTAAATTAGCATTCATAAGCCTAGAAAATACTTCGTTTAAGTGTTCCAATTTATGCCACGGAATACATTTTGCATGACCATTTGAAGGGTATATGTATTTAACTCATCTACTACCTGATTTAGCTTCCAGAACTCAAAATAATGCTCCCCAGTTTCACTCATATTTTCTTCCCTAAAGGATACCTCTGACACACCTTTTAAAGTACCTGAATCTTCGGAGCATTCTACACATTTTTCAGAATCCAACAACTCCCCTCTATGGACACATTTTTGAAGGGGACATAGCAATGACCTAATCTCACAAATTGGACCGTGTGGATCAATTCTACGCAACACTTCAATGGGTTCAGACTTCAATTTATTTTGAAATTTATTTCGACCTCTGAAACATCTATTTTCCTTTAAAAAACTTGATTCGTGGAGCAAGATCACACTATTTTGCAGACTAATTATGCCGAAACGCTCTCTTCCACCTTCTCTGGAGCTTGCCTGTACTAAAGAAAGAAACTGAATCTACCTGTGGAACGAAAATATTATCGACAAGTAAATGAGGCTCTTGATCAAGGGGAAGCATGTGGAGTAACATTATAAGCAAGAATTAATTCTTGTACATATTTTGGCTTTCCATTCTAGTGACAAAACCCGCAAACAACAAGAGGTCAAAGGGGCCTGTATCGATCACCTGAAAAACAAACGAACAAAATGAGAAGACCACTGGATAAACTTACCAATTTAATTTCTGTTAAAGGTACTGTGTCGCACCAAGTAGTCTTAAATGAAAAATAATAACAAATTTACAATATTCCAGGTGTATTTAGCGTATTTTTATGCAATGTAATGGCATATGAAATGAATTTCCATGTTGAGCGCCCTATCATTGAAATTGAATTGCGCATAAAAACTATGCAACATGGATATGTTTTATTTAAAATGTGTAAGTTGTGCCTCATGAAATGGTGGAACAGCCATTCAATAAGAAGGGCTTCCCCAGTCACAAGGTAGGTCACAATGCATAAACAAATCTGTCCTAACAGAGACGAGTTTGTGAATGTTGGTCTACATCTTTTCCTTCTCCTACTCGCGTGTTTTAACATGTTCTCATGTATCAACTTCTTGGTGCCAGCTTGATATTGAATCATATGAAGATGTTTGTGCACTAGAATAAGAAATTTCAACAATATTTAGGAGCCAGTTTTGTTTCCCGCAGGGAAGTCTCGTACAAGGTCCGTCACCCCAAGACCAGATGCTAACCAGCGTCATCACTCGTCGTGCACTTGTGGCGCAGTGAGTCAACATGATACACCAGAATGGCTCGACGCTATGCGGCGAGCTACAAGTGGTGTCCGACGTGGGGCTCGAAGAACATCAGTAATGCACAGTGAACTCATGCCCACACCATATAGTGAGCTTAGTTCAATACCATCTCCTTTAGCGAGGACTCCCTTGATCAAGAGGTAGCCTCATACGACGGATTCTCAGCACACATGCTCACCGACTATGCCAGAAATTCAGCGGAATCAACAACTCCACACTATAACCTGTTTTTGCCTGTTAGCGATGGCACCATCCGAGATGCCTCACAGGCGGGAACAGAATTCAGAACCATATCGGACATCCGCGACAGGCCAACACCAACAGGACCGAATCGTGGACGACTCCGACAAAGACCCAAGTACGGGCATATCTACAGCCCTTCAGACTACTATCGTTCACCCGTGTCATCTACGGAAACTGTATGGCCGGGTGATAATCCACAACATAGACAACCTCCGACACCGCCCCATTCTAGTGAAACACTGTACTCAAGGGGATTACAGCGGCAATATCGGAAGGAATCGGCACCACCGTTTCGTCAGTATATCAGTCATGCAACACATCATGATCGTCAGCCGACAGCACCACCGCCATATGAGGAACATCAGTCCTCACCTCGGGAGGAACGACCGCGCAATCTTCACAATAATCTGCCTCCCGTCCATAGACCCATGCCGGTCTATGGCTCTACAAAAGGGGGTGGACTCATTAAATTGGAGTACACGTGTCCTGGCTCCTCGGCATCGGTATCGACGAGAAATACCGACACAACCACCATCTGCAGTACGACCAACCTCAGCACAGTCATCACCTTCCCAGATACCCGCACCACCCAGATTTCAACCACTGCATTCTTCCCGCGGTCTTGGCTGAGTCATTCTCCATCCCGAATTTAGCGGGGAGAATGACTGGACCAATTATAAAATCCAGTTCGAAATAATAAGTCAGACTAACACTGGGACGATGGACAAATGGGTGAATATCTCGCCACAAAACTTTCCGGAAAAGCCCTCCAAGTTCTTGCGGATCTTGGAACTGATTACACACCCACCTACACACAGTTGAAACGAGCACTGACGGAGCGATTTGGCGACACAGCCCTCAGAGAAACCAGTCGTCTTCAACTTAAAAATCTTTGACGACGCGCGGGAGAAACTCTTCATGATTTAGCTAGCCGAATTAGGAGGCCAGTCACCCGCGCCTATCCGAGCACCAATACGGAGGGTGTGATACATTTGCATTTAGACACCTTCATCGATGCATTAAGCGGTGAACCCGCCCTGAAAGAAAAACTGTTTCTCGGCGACCACGGAAGTTTGGCCCAATTAACGGCAACCATGGTACGCATTGAGAACTTTCTGGAGCGGAAAAAGAATAACCGACGCCAACTCCATCCTATCAATGAGATAGAGTGTGCAGCTATCACCCCACCCGCTAGTGCTCCCCCAGATCATCAACACTGACCACACAGACACCAGCACCACCGGATATGCAGAATCCCAGTCAGAATCAAGCGCTTGGAGGAAGGGGCCATGCCCATAGAGGATGGTACAACAGAGACCCCAGGCGCGGGAACCAACGAAATAACAACAACAATGGCAACAGAGAGAGAGAGAGAGAGAGAGAGAGAGAGAGAGAGAGAGAGCGGATAGTAGAGATTAACAAACAAATCTCCGCACTCATTAATTTAGTTACAACACTCAGCACCAACCTCGCCACCACCCAGTTCAGGACAGCAAAAACCACCAGCACAGCACCGCCACCAAACACCTGTTTCGGACGTGGTCAGCCAGGAAATTGGGGGGAGCGGTGTCCTAACCGACCTCCCTATACAACGCCTTCCCCAGACCATAGCATGCCGCAACCAGAGAAACAGTCACACTCCTAAGGGTACCGAATCACAATGAGCCACTTCGGTGCCCGTATCCGTCTCTCATCTCAACTGCAGCTTTCACACAACAACGTTCAGTGGCTAACCATCATCCACAGAAATCAGCTCTCACACCGACACCAAAATACACGGCTTCACATATGTCAGTGCCTACGTTGCCTCACCCATCCGCAGCAAGGACATCCCCCTATTTTTTCGCACACGACAAGCCTTCTTTCCTATGTAAAACGGCAGTGGTAGGTTGTAGCACCTCCGCTGAGACAACGTTTTTGAAAGTACCATGTCCCGCCACCAAGGTACTAGATTCTTGGTGCCCTCTGGTGGTATGCAGAACACCACCCCCGCCAGCATCATCTTTCGCATCCACAGACAGTAGTGATTCGGGAGAGACAATTCACTCCGCTTCATTAATCCGCAAGCGCTGACATAGATGGAAGAACGCACGTCCTTGGCATCATCATTGTTTCTTCTGCGATTCCCCAAAGCATCCTATGAAGCATTGTAGGAAATGGCTTGCGCAGGTAGAGCTTATCCGTCATCCCATACACGCCGTCGTCTACACTAATACCGCCTACACTAAAACAGCAACATCACCACCACCATTGCTACCTCCAGCTCCGTCTTCACCACAGTCTCCACACCAGCGGCGACGGCGAACTGGCCCTTTCCTCACTCAGCCATCCACAACCATACAAGAAGCAATACCGAAACAGTCGGAATGTATACAGAGTGATGCTGTTCCAATACCATTATCACGGACCGCATCGTTGAAAACTCTTTCCGCGGGTACATCACAAAGTAATCTACAAATGTGCCTGTCTGTTTAGTGTTGTTTCCACTAGTGCCACCATCGACACCGGTGCTTCTATCACAGTATTTAACCAGCGCATATATGAGAGCATCCCGCCTCATAAGAAGCCTCCCCTTAAGCCTACAAATATTTACCTACAGACGGCTATGGGAGCCGATGTACCCGTAGCCGGTGTAGTTTATTTAGTTATCCAAATAGAGGAAATACAATTCATTCAGAGAGTTATCATCGCCTCTATTCATAATGATGCCATACTTGGCACTGATTTCCTCAGTGCCAGCGAAGCCATCATACACTGCAGACAACATGAACTTGACATACATGGTTGACGAATACCTCTCAGACCAGTATCGTCATTGATTCGTGTGCGGTAATATTATCGAGTAGCGCCACAGTTGAGCCGGGACAGAAACAGATCTTATGGGACCGGATGGAAAATTTATTCCTCCGATCTCTTCCCATTCCCACCCACTTCATGCTATGCCCCCATCATAGAGTTACCACAAGTGGAAGCTGAGGCGGACCCAAGCCACGCTTCCTGTGGGGTGGCACATGTGGTGAATAACATGGAAGTGAAGAGGCTGCATGAAGCCTTGGCGTGTCTAGAACCGCAGAACCGTACAATGAAGTGCACCCAACCAAGGCCCCAAATCGCCAAACCAATCCCCCCCCCAAGCGGAACCCATATCCATTACCGCATCACAACCCCAAATCCAACTGGCATCCCTCGTCTATACACCAAGTTCGAACATCACCAGCCCAGTCCATTTCACACTCCACTCGCCATCTGTTGACCGTCAATCTTCAGATATGAGAGAGACTGCTGCAACATAGGAGGTGGCATCCCGCATCACACTGACCAACGTGCTTTTTAGAGCCACGTGACATTTACTGCTATTTACAGTAAGTTGGATCAAACGCTGGGAGATTACCGCTGACGTCACCTGGCTCCCACACACCCTATCTGGCGCTCCAGCCTAAAATTAAATAGGCAAGTTTATAAGCATCCAACCTGGAGAACCGCCTCACGCTAATTAAAAAGTGAGGCTCCACCAAGAAAA
The DNA here is from genome assembly GCA_034401795.1 of Chaetoderma sp. LZ-2023a. Classification (NCBI taxonomy): domain Eukaryota; kingdom Metazoa; phylum Mollusca; class Caudofoveata; order Chaetodermatida; family Chaetodermatidae; genus Chaetoderma; species Chaetoderma sp. LZ-2023a. The sequence goes on from CM067368.1 coordinate 57,928,296, forward strand.
AAGTTTAATGAGCCATATCTTCCTATAATTAAAAGTACTCCCTTTTATATGGGAGGAATTAATTCTATAACGTCCAGGCTGGAAAACGAGGAAACATTCATATAAGGATGACCGAATCACCTGTTAAAACTTTTAGGTGTGGTCATCCGCCACCTGTGACGTCACCAAATAGTATAAAAGGAGGTAGCGCGATCTGAAACTTTTTCTTCCCGTCAAAACACGACACCAGGAACGAACATAGCATTAGGCTTCTTTCGTGTCACAAACCAAATTCTGCTGTCTTTCTTCATATTATTTCATTATTATATTTGGTCTGGAAAGTTTTAAACCATGAAGAGATTGGGCATTATGTTTTGAATAAAGTTCCCGCAACTAACTACCATGCGGGAACAAGATGTCACTCCTTGAAGATTTAGTGTTGTCAGATTCATCTGAAGAAGAATCGGTACCAGTTCCAAAACAGTTCACGTGTAACTCATTGTTAGCTAGCGTAGAGCCATGTACGAGAACTTTCACTAGGAAATCCGACCGCACCCTTCATGTTAATAAGGATCATCTTTTCCAGTCAGCCTTTTGTGTGATGTGCCAGTATCTCTACACCGCTACTCGCTACGGGGTGACACACGTACTCCGTTATCATCACTGTGTGTTGGAAGTGACGTTAGTTCCTGGGGAAGAGAACGTGGATCATGCTGTTTTAGCCACCCGCTTCGAATCTCGGCTCCCAGTTAAAGTTCTCCCGACCGAGAAAATGGCCTGCACAAAGAACACTACTCGTAGATATCTTGTTAGCCATCGTCTTCCCGCGGCTACAGTTAGCAACGTACCGACAGCCTGCCTGCAGCCGCGTCTGGAAGTGTTACGCCGGTACCTATCACTTCATCCACACCAGTCCTGAAGCAGAGTAGGATGCGAAGATCTCCCGCAGGATCCAGTTCGGCAGCACCCGCATCAGTTATTAGCCATCTGGCTACGGTCACTACATCCGCCACCGTAGTATCTCAAACCGTGTTAGCCAGTCAACCGATTTCAGTGGTAATTACGACACCTACGGAAATAGACATTCCAAGTCTCTATCTCCATCCGAACTTTCCATAGACGAAGGACCAGGACCGTCGCAGCCTGTGACAATAAGTGTAACTCTGACCCGTGTTATTCAGCATCCGCCTCCTCGCCTTTCTGACCCAGCAATCAGAAAGGGAACCACGCCGGAACGTCCATACGCAGGAAAGAGACGGATCGCCCACACACAGGATATCCAGCCCATGCCTAACATCACCGCAAGTCGTCTACTAAAGTATGCTAAGTTTCAGAAGATGTCGTCTCCCGCCATATCCGCTCCCACACTATGACTTCAGCCTATGGTACAGCTCGCCGCCATCACCACAACGGCTACAGCGACCACCACGACAGCTACAACAGCCACCACGACGACTACCATCACCACCACATCAGCAACATTGGCAACCACTAGTACCATCGCTGCTATACGGAAGAATATATTAGAACCAGCGGTAACTGTGAGACATAATGGATGCTCACATTTCCGCCACCATCACTTCAGATATTTCCAACAGTGCCAATAACAGTGAATGCATCTCAGCAATGACAGTGCATCCACCGCAACCAACCACCGTCAGTCACGGGACCCAGACTCAATGGGGAAGTTTCGCTGCAGAGGTGTGATCATATGTAATTCAGCAGACATATCAATAGGCGATTCGTGGAAATGTATTAATTATTACTTTATTTTTAAAATACTTTTCTTATTATTATATATGTTAGATCAATTGAATCCCGTCCTTTAGGATGACTACAGTTATCTGACACAGCCGCACACTTCAGTGCCCGGTTGCGTCTCACACGAAATGAGCACTACGGACTCCGATGTTGTAAGAACGTTGTGTGCGACATAAAGAATACAACATCCCGCAGTGCAATAACGTCACAATCCCATCATGCAGTCTCAGCTACGCTGAGGCTGCCTGATAAACCAACTCTTATGTTATCATTATTACGTATATCTTATTTTTCTTATTATTTTTCTTCCTGTCTCAGACGTCAGGACGGATATGAGGCCAACGAGAGCTGAACGTTGCGGACCCACAATAACTGGCCGCAAAAATATATTTTATATGATGATTATAATAAGTGATATGTGTTGATTACCCCCTTTATTTACTCGGGGTGCGCAAGTAACTCGGTGTGATTTAATAAATGAATACCTCGTAAGGGTATGTTACATGGTCTAGATATACCTTGTCTTTTTCTTATTATATTTTTATATATATATATATATATATATACTTACAAACATAAATTGTGGTACGTTGGAGCTTGGGTGTTCTTCGCGGAGATCATGATTATCTGCCCAGAGAACACCCATGCAAGCTATTGTTTAGAACCATCAACTAAATAAAGTTATAGCACGCACCGTAATATTAGTAATAAAAAAAAGAAAAAAAGAAAGGCCTGGAAAATAATTCTAGGTCAAAAATTAAAAACTAAAAGTATGCCTCCCCCCCCCCCCCCCCTCTTGGCACCCCTATGTGCTCTGTCTCGTGAATACGCGTCTAATGCGTCACTACTCCTCTCCGGCCATGCGCCTACCCGGGAAGTCCATAATTTCCGCCTAGTGTACATCCGTGCGTCGATTCCACCATGCGTGATCGTTTGCCACCGATGACAAACTAGGAGGGGGTGGTGTTGTTTGATTCAACCGGTCGGATACCGGCTGTACCAGCTGAGCTGGGTATGTGCCGCCCGTCCTGGATTCGTTTTCTGAACACGCCCTCTGGGTAGAGCCATAAGTGTATATAGGCCTATGGGAGAGATAGCGTGTCGAAAAACGACTAGGTTAATTAAAACGCCTGATGCGCATGCACGCACCAGGACGCTGTTTATATGGAGCGCGTAGTTACGACCTAGATAGAATGGCGCTTTTAGTGTACCAAGATGGTACCATGTAATTCTTATTGATTGCCTGTTCCCGTTAAATCTGGCATTAATCAAGACCAGAATTCAAAATCGGTTGAGAAATGGCTGAGTTATCCAGGGAAAACTCTTTATGATTATCTTCAAAATATTTCTGTGACGTCATAACCACGTGGACGCAAATATTCTAGAATGTTCTAGAACATTCGACTGCACTATTATTAGCTGCGCGCTGATTGGCTCTTGCTCGAACTGATTGGATGTCATGAGGAGAATAAAAAGAGAAGCGATCCAGAGATCAAGAGCATCCTCGGCCAGGGGCCAAAGAGGTTGGACCTGTACTAGCTACGATCGACAGATATTACGCATATGACTTCAGTTTCCGTCATGTTCCCGTAGCTACCAGTAGCCAACCCACTGCAGTAAAAACAATTTTGGAGACTCCCTACTTACGGGAGTAATTTGGAACTTCTAATAATTGTTCACGAATACTAACAGCTACATTCGGAACACAAATTTGCGGTGAGGCCTTTACGACAAGAATATGTGAGTCTACAGATGTAGAGACGTTCTTTGATGGATGACTCGCCGGATCACCCGCCCACGCTTAAAAGTGGTATTTCAATCGCCGCCGCACTAATATTGTGTCGGTTCTTTCGACTTTCGACCGCAGCAAGTAAACTCTGCCAGGTGCGTCTTCAGAGGTGGCTGACGTACCCAGCACTGTGAAGCTTGGTTTTCTATCCTCGTTTGCCTCTGACAACCCCCGCTAGTGATGGCTTGTTTACAACTTCCATCCATGCCATCGGTGTATGGGAACTTTCTTCACCACGTAGTACTATCGTATCTTTTACTGACTGCTCATTAGACATCCTATTAGGCCTACAGCACTATGTGATGCACTCCCGCCATGAGGGAAGTCTTGTTTGCGGAAAACAGCTAGCGGGAACCAACCTGTGGGAACTTTCCAGCTTCCGGAGAGCGCATCATCTCACGTTGACTACGGATCGATGTGTCAATTTCAGTAACACGGTAGCCTAACTTAGGAATGACTACTAAGAATTCAAGTCACTACACTTCACAGTTTAATTATTTCTCTATATATGTTTTGTTAATTATATTGTCTCCGCAAAAATGGTCCCGATGACTAAAAGGAACTGTAACGGTCTTAGGACTGCTAGTTATAATTTCTGTATTTGTTGATAATTATTCTCATTTTCCTCAAGGTGTTGCTAACCGCACTATAGTAGGTTCATTAACCTGTGCTGATATATATATATATATATCTTGATCATTCGACACTGTATTGTTTGTTCTGGTTAGATTTTGTATATATATGGCCAGTGGCCATCCGTTCATATGTTTTGTTTGTTCATGGAATATATAGGACTGCAGCGCATGTAGGAAACACTATACAGCAACACCTATATATGCAGCACTTTCTCCCGCCACCAACGATTTTTCACTGAGGTCGCTGTCCGTGCTATAACTCTGTTTAGCCCGGCATGCTACCGACTAAACCTTTTCTATTCAGCTCAATAGGATAGGTTCAAAATGATCAGAGACACCTTCTTCATTACATACTGTGTAATATACTCTTCTCTTCCGGTAGTGCGATAATCTAGCCCCGCATTCCGTTAAGAATCATAAGTAAGATTTTGTCTCTCTTAGTGTTCCACTCAGCCTTGTGGCTTCTTAATTGTTTGGATGTCCCCATCCGCACCATGGGCTGATTCGACTCTGGGAAACTATTGGGGTTTCCGAGTGGTGATGGCCAGGGTATGGTGTTACATATATTTCCCTTGTATCTTTAGATACTTAGTTGTTAGCACTTTAAGCCAATGTAGGAAAGCACTGCGAAAACACATGTATTAATTATTATTTTATTTACTGACAATCCTACTGCACCGCAGTGCAAACCTGGCAACTTGTATATAAACATAATGACAGGTAAAACAGTTAGTTCCATAAGACCCAGTGATGGGCGAGATACGTATTCCAACCGAATTCCGTTAAAATGTCTGGGCATGATATTTAGATCTGCTACGCCCTTGCGGGAAGGACATTTACGGTGCGTATTCGTCTCTGTTACCCCCACCATAACGATAAGAGAAATGGTCTAATAATGCTTTCGTGAACTGTAACCCATGTCTTGTAATGTTTTATGTGGTTGCGGGGTGGAATTTCCGGATTCGTATCCAGTTCGGAGATCCTGCTACGTAACATGTATGAGCGCTGTCACTAGGATTGGTGTCTTTGGGGCATCTGTTCTCCGCGACAGCCATGTCTAATAGCTAGGTAGATATCAGTCAGTTGCGGCCTAAACTAATTCTTGTTCTGAAAACAACTAAAAGGAATTAAGCAAAGCAGAAGGCCCGCAGAAATAAAGCGGCAACTACTAATACAGCAAAAAAAGAACTACATAAGACGGTGACAAGGGAATCCATCGGGAATCCCCCGTCCCGTCTTCACGTAAAACAGTACGCATTCCTATAGTCATAATCTCACTAGTTATGACCTTTTCTTTCTAAAGCATTTTTGATTGAAATATTAGAGTAGGCCCATTTTAGCCTACTATTCTTCTTCCGCTTTAAGCAGTGGCGACACCTTCCCGAGACGGAGGCCCACGCGAGACACTTGCCTCTCGCAAGGATTCAGCGACGACGGTCCACGCCAGGATAATACTCCTCACCCCAAACTTTCACTAGGAGTAGTGCTTGCGTGAGGCACGTCACTTTTCGTCTGAGATAACCTTCTTCCTTTCAGCTTAGAGGTATAATAACTAAGCTAAATAGTTAAGTATCATGTACGGGAGCCTCCCTTGCAGGGATAACTCTGCGGACCTACGAGTCTGTGTGGTACCTCCGGGAGCCCCATGTTTAAAAGTTCATCTAGCTGTCTCTATGTCTCGTATTTTCGTATGCTCTAATTATAGTTTTGTCTAGCATATTTATAATTGTTTAGGTAAACTCATTGTATAGACTTATATTTTTAGGTCACCAAATCAAATCTTGTAAGTCCATAGATCACGAAATTGCTATGGACAGGCATCCTGGTGACACAAACTCGTGGGATGAGACCGTTGTGTTCAACATTTGTGACGATGGTCGCACGGCCCCACTGGAACGATTGAATTTCACCAGCCTTAGGAGCCGTTATTTATTTCCAACAGGGCAGTCTCGTACAAGGTCCGTCACCCCGAGACCGGATGCTAACCAGCATCATCACTCGTCGTGCACTTGTGGCGCGCCGAGTCGATATGATACACCGGAACAGCCCGACACTACCCGGCGAGCTACATTCTCTCCGAGTGTCGATAATCTTGATCTCCGCAGAGAACACCCAAGCTCCAACGTACCACAATTTAAGTTTTAAATATATAAAAAAATAAAATAAGAAAAAGACAAGGTATATATGGACCATGTAACATACCCCTACGAGGTATTTATTTATTAAATCATACCGAATTACTTGCGCACCCCGAGTAAATAAAGGGTTAATCAACACGTATCAGTTATTATTATCATTATATAAAATAAATTTTTGCGGCCCGTTATTGCGGGTCCGCAACGTGCAGCTTCTCGCTGGCCCCATATCCGTCCTGATGTCTGAGACAGGAAGAGAAATATTAAGAAAAATAAGATATATAATAATAATAATAATAATAATAATAATAATAACTTAAATGTTGGTTTATCAGGCGGCCCCAACGTAGCTGAGACTGCATGATGGGATTGTGACATTATTGCACTGCGGTATATTGTATTCTTTACGCCGCACACGACGTTCTTACAACATCGGAGTCTGCAGCGCTCATTTCGTGTGAGACACAACCGGGCACTGAAGTGTGCGGCTGTGTTGGATAACCGTAGTCATCCTAGCGATGGGATTCAATTGATCTAACATGTATAATAATAAGAAAAGTATTTTTTTTAAAATAAAGTAATAATTAATACATTTCCACGGATCGCCTATTGATATTTCTGCTGAATTACAAATGATTACACCTCTGCAGCGAAATTTACCCATTGAGTCTGGGTTCCGCGACTGATGGTGGTGGGTCGCGGTGGATGCACTGTCATTGCTGAGATGCTTTCACTATTACTGGCACTGTCGGAAACATCTGAAGTGATGGTGGCGGAAATATGAGCGTCCATAATGTCTCTCACAGTTACCGCTTGTTCTAATATATTCGTCCGTATAGCAGCGGCGGTACTAGTGGTTGCCAATGTCAATGATGCTGTAGTGATGGTAGTCGTCATGGTGGCTGTTGTAGCTGTCATGCTGGTCGCTGTAGTATAATAATAATAATAATAATAATAATAATAACTTAAATGTTGGTTTATCAGGCGGCCCCAACGTAGCTGAGACTGCATGATGGGATTGTGACATTATTGCACTGCGGTATATTGTATTCTTTACGCCGCACACGACGTTCTTACAACATCGGAGTCTGCAGCGCTCATTTCGTGTGAGACACAACCGGGCACTGAAGTGTGCGGCTGTGTTGGATAACCGTAGTCATCCTAGCGATGGGATTCAATTGATCTAACATGTATAATAATAAGAAAAGTATTTTTTTAAAAATAAAGTAATAATTAATACATTTCCACGGATCGCCTATTGATATTTCTGCTGAATTACAAATGATTACACCTCTGCAGCGAAATTTACCCATTGAGTCTGGGTTCCGCGACTGATGGTGGTGGGTCGCGGTGGATGCACTGTCATTGCTGAGATGCTTTCACTATTACTGGCACTGTCGGAAACATCTGAAGTGATGGTGGCGGAAATATGAGCGTCCATAATGTCTCTCACAGTTACCGCTTGTTCTAATATATTCGTCCGTATAGCAGCGGCGGTACTAGTGGTTGCCAATGTCAATGATGCTGTAGTGATGGTAGTCGTCGTGGTGGCTGTTGTAGCTGTCATGCTGGTCGCTGTAGCTGTCGTGGTGATGGCGGTGAGTTGCACCCTAGGCGTAAGCCATGGTGCTTGAGCAGATACGGCAGGAGACATCTTCCGAAACTTAGCATACTTTAATAGATGACTTGTGGTGATGTTAGGCACGGGATGGATATCCTGTGTGTGGGCGACCCGTCTCTTTCCCACGTATGGACGTTCCGGCGTGGTTCCCTTTCTGATTGATGGGTCAGAAAGGCGAGGAGGCGGATGCTGAATAACATGGGTCGGAGTTACACTAATTGTCACAGGCTGCGACGGTCCTGGTCCCTCATCTATGGTAAGTTCGGGCGGAGATGGTGACTGAGGGTAACTTGGAATGTCTATTTCCGCAGGTGTCATAATCACTACCGAAATCGGATGACTGGCTAACACTGTCTTAGACACTACAGTGGCAGGTGTAGTGACCGTAGCCGGATGGCTAATAACTGATGCGGCTGCTGGCGAACTGGATTCTGCGGGAGACTGCTTCTTACTCCTCTTCAGGACCGGTGTCGATGAAGTGACTGGTACCGGCATAGCACTTCCAGACGCGGCTGCGGGCAGGACATCTACAGGTAGTGTTCTTCGTGTAGGCCATTTTCTCAGTCGGAAGAACTTTGACCGGGAGCCGAGATTCGAAATGGGTGGCTAAAATGGCATGATCATCGGAGCTAACGGAGCGCATGTGTCACCCCGTAGCGAGTAGCGTTGTAGAGATACTGGCACGTCACACAAAAGGTTGACTGGAAGAGACGATCCTTATTAACATGAAGTGTGCGGTCGGATTTTCTAGTGAAATTTCTGGTACATGGCTCTCCGCTAGCTAACAACGAGTTACATGGGAACTGTTTTGGAACTGGTTCCGACTTTCTTCAGATGAATCCGATAAGGCTAAATCTTCAAGGAGTGACATCTTGTTCCCGCATGGTAGTTGGTTGTGGGAACCTTATTCAAAACCTAATGCCCAATCTCTTCATTGTTTATAACTTTGCAGGCCACATATAATAATGAAATAAAATGAAAAACAGCAGAATTTGGTTTGCGACACGAAAGAAGCTTAATGCTATGTTCTTCCCTGGTGTCGAGTTTTGACGGGAAGACAAAGTTTCAGAGCACGCTTCCTCCTTTTATACTATTTGGTGACATCACAGCCGGCGGATGAACACACCTAAAAGTTTTAACAGGTGATTCGGTCATTCTTATGTGAAAGTTTCTTTGTTTTCTGACCTAAACGTCAAGGGATTAATTCTTCCCGTACAAAGGGAGTACTTTTAATTACAGAAAAAATGGCTCATTAAACTTTCTTAATTTCACGCATTTAACAGCCTTCGATCAACATAGAAATGTGGTACTACTTTTTCTTTGCGGAGCCTCACCTTTTAATTAGTGTGGGGCGGTTCTCCAGATTGGATGCTTATAAACTTGCCTATTTTGATTTTAGGCTGGAGCGCTCGCTGGGGTGTGTAGGAGCCAGGCGACGTCAGCGGTAATCTCCCGGACTCTGTGGTAGTCGCGTCTTTGGGCGGCTCTTTTGTTTAAAGCGTTTGATCCAACTTACTGGAAATAGCAGTAAATGTCACGTGGCTCTAAAAAGCATGTGGTTGATCGGAAGCATATATGCTGTTTATGGCGACGGCCAAAATGCTGTTGCTGAGGTGTAGTCTGTTGCAGAAGCGAGAGATGTAAATATATATGTTACATCAAGATCTTTATAATGCCCCGTGTTTGCGCGAGTTCTTTAACATGTGTCTTAGTAGGTGTCTGTAATAGGTAGTTCTCAGCCCGTCTCGATTATAGGCTGGAACGCAAGGAAGAGAATTTTTGAAATTCTCTCTGTAATTTTACTGGCAGATTTTTTGATGCTGCTTTACCGGCCCGTGCGCTAATAATTTGTAACACGGTAGAGCAGTTGTGGTCTTAATAAAAAATTTAACAGTAAAATTGTAAGTAATTTGATGTATGGTTTAAACAGTTCTATTCATGCGGTAGATCAACATTACTGATCCCGTCAAGATAGCTGTTTTCTGAGCGGGAGGGCTGGTCAAGCATTCTCCTCAATGGGTAGAACTAGCTCCGTCCCGGCCTAGACCAGACACATTAGTACCATTTAATACTGGTTAAATTACAGTACAACTCGCAAAACAGTTTATTACAATTGAAGAGGGCCGAGGCCACTCTGCTACTGCCTTAGTTTTTGATGGCTGAGTAGCCACTCTATCACCAGATATGACGTGTCCCAGGAACTCAACGCTCTGTCTGAAGAGATGACATTTGTTCGGTTTGAGTTTTAACTTAGCCGTGTGGAACCGTGTCCAGATTTATAAAGGTTTTCTCAAACGTGGGCCCAAAGACTACTACGTCATCGATGTAACAGAGACAGATTTCCCATTGCAGGGTAGTCAATACCTGCTCAATGAGTCGTTCAAAAGTTCTGGGAGCGTTGCACAACCGGTAGGGCATTTTGCGGAATTGGAAAAGGCCATCCCTACAAACGAATGCGGTCTTTTCCATGTCAGCCTCATCCATGGCTACTTGCGAGTAACCGCTAGTTAAATCAAGGGTACAAAACCACTTGGCTCTGGACAAGGAATCCAAGGCCTGATCTATCATGGGTAACGGATAAGCATCCTTAACGCTAAGATCATTAAGGCGGCGTAAGTCAATGCAAAACCGCAAGGTTCCATCCTTTTTGCCTGCTAACACTATAGGGCTAGCCCATGGAGATGCTGAGGGTTCAATAATACCCGTTCGCAACATGTCGTTTACTTGTTGGTGTGCTTCCGCTTCCTTGTGAACGGGAAGATGTACCAGTTGTCGTACGGGGCGATTATTGCCTGTATCGCTGGAGTGTCGTACGAGATAAGTCTCTCCGAGATCCATATCTCCGGAGGAAAAACTATCGTGATATTTATGTGGTAGTTTCCGAATCTCTCGTTTTTGTGATTGCAGTAATACAACAGTGGCACATAGAGACAAATCGTGTAAATGGTCAGGTAAATCATCAGCCATTTGCGGTGTTGTGTCAGAAAGATTCCAATGAGATTATGTCCACTAAATGGCCGCAGCATACTCCAGGTTCCAGAGTGATGGGATCTGCGGTACCATTGAACACTGAAAGGTATTTTCCCTATATTAGTAGTGTCCACTATTATGCGGGGACTTGCACATTGTGAGGCGATCATATAATCAGGGTCGGGTTCCAGCATGGCGATGTGTGTGTTGCTTCATAACTGTGGTGCGGTGGCCCATAAGATCTGTTCCTGTCCCGGCTCAACTGTGGCCGTACTTGATAAGATTACCGCGCATGCATCGTATAATGACAATGCTGGTCTGACAGGAATTCGTCGGCCGTGTATGTCAAGTTCCTGTTGTCCGCAGTGGATGATGGCTTCACTGGCACTGAGGAAATCAGGGTCAAGTAGGGCATCCTTATGAACAGAGGCGATGACAACTCGTTGAATGAATTGCATCTCCTCTATTTGGATAACTAAATTAACTAGCCCGGCTACGGGTACATCTGCTCCCGTGGCCGTCTGTAGGTAAATGTTTATAGGCTTAAGGGGAGGCTTCTTATGAGGTGGGATGCTCTCATATAAGCGCTGGTTAAATACTGTAATAGAAGCACCGGTGTCGATGGTGGCACTGGTAGAAACGCCACTAAACACACAGGCACATTTGTATATTACTTTGCGATGTACCTGCAGAAGAGTTTCCAATGATGCTGTCCGTGATAATGGTGTTGGAGCAGCATCACTCTGTATGTAGTCTGAGTGTTTCCGTATCGCTTCTCGTAAGGTTGTAGATGGCTGTGAGGAAAGGGCCAGTTCGCCGTCGCCACTGGTGTGAAGACTGTGGTGAAGACGGAGCTGGGGGGGGGGGGGGGGTAGCAATGGTGGTGGTGTTGTTGCCATTTCGGTGTAGGCGGTATTAGTGTAGACGGCGGCACGTACGGGATGACGGATAAGCTCTACCTGCGCAAGCCATTTCCTGCAATGCTTCATAGGATGCTTTGGTGAAGCACAGAAGAAACAATGATGTCGCCAAGGACGTGCGTCCCTTCGTCTATGTCGTCGCTTGCGAATCCATGAGGCGGAGTGAATCATTTCCTCCGAGTTGCTACTGTCTGTGGATGCGGGAGATGATGCTGGATGGGGTGGTGTTCTGCATACCACCAGAGGACACCGAGAATCTAGTGTCTTGGTGGCGGGACGTGGTGCTTGCAAAAATATTTTTTCAGCGGAGGTGCTACAACCTACTACTGCCGTTTTACATAGGAAAAATGGCTTGTCGTGTGCGGAAAAAGAGGGGGATGTCCTTGCTGCGGATGGGGGAGGCAACGTAGGCACTGACATATGTGAAGCGGTCATTTTGGTGTTGGTGTGAAAGCTGATTTCTGTGGATGATGGTTGGCCACTGAACATTGTTGCGTGAAAGCCGCAGTTGCGCAGGGAGACAGATACGGGCACCGAAGTGGCTCATTGTGATTCAGTACCCTTAGGATTTTGACTGTTTTGCTGGTTGCGGTGTGCTACGGTCGGGAGCAGGCGTTGTAGAGGGAGGTCGGTTAGGACACCACTCCCTCCAATGTCCTGGCTGACCGCATCTGAAACAAGTGTTCGGTGGCAGTGCGGTGCTGGTGGTGTTTGCTGTCCTAAACTGGGTGGTGGCGAGGTTGGTGCTGAGTGTTGTATCTAAATTGGTGCGGAGATTTGCTTGCTAATCTCTTCTATACATTCCCTCATGTTGCCGTTGTTGTTATTTCGCTGGTTCCTGCACCCGGGGGCTCCGTTATACCCTCCCCTACGGGCACGACCACTTCCTCCAGGCGCTTGATTCTGACTGGGATTCTGCATATCCGGTGGTGGTGGTGTCTGTGTGGTCGGTGTCGAGGATCTGGGGGGGGGGGAGCACTAGCGGGCGGGGCGATAGCTCCACCCTCTATCTCGTTGATAGGATGGAGCTGGCTTCGGTTACTCTTCTCCCGCTCCAGCAAGTTCTCAATGCGAACCACGGTTGCCGTTAATTGGGCCAAACTCCTGTGGTCGCCGAGAAAAAGTTTTTCTTTCAGGGCAGGTTCACCGCTTAATGCATCGATGAATCACGCCCTCCGTATTGGTGCTCGGATATGCGCGGGTGACTAGCCTCCTGATTTGGCTAGCTAACTCGGGGAGAATTTCTCCCGCGCGTCGTCCGAGATTTTTAAGTTGAAGACGACTGGTTTCTCCGAGAGCTGTGTCACCAAATCGCTCCATCAGTGCTCGTTCCAACTGTGTGTAGGTGGGTGTGTAATCAGTTCCCAGATCCGCAAGAACTTGGGAGGGCATTTCCGGAATGCTTTGCGGCGAGATATTCACCCATTTGCCGATCGTTCCAGAGGTTAGTCCGACATGATTTCGAACTGTATCTTATAATTGGTCCAGTCATTCTCCCCACTAAACTCGGGAGGGAGGATGACTCGGCCAAGACCACGGGAAGAATGCAGCGGCTGAAAACCGGGTGGTGCGGGTATCTGGGAAGTTGATGAATATACTGCGGTTGGTCGTGGTGCAGGTGGCGGTGGTGTTAGTGTTTCCCGTCGATGCCGAGTCCACCCTGTTTGTAGAACCATAGACCGGTAGGGGGGTCTATGGACGGGAGGCGGATTGCTGTGAAGATTGTGCGGCTGTTCCTCCCGAGGTGAGGACTGACGTTCCTCGTATAGTTGTGGTGCAGTCAGCTGATGGTCGTGATGTGTTGCATGACTGATATACCGGCGAAATGGTGGTGCCAATTCCTCCCGATAATACCGCAGTGATCCCCTTGAGTAGTGTTTTGTTAGAAGGGGTCGGTGCGGGAGGTTGCCTGTGTTGTGTATTATCACCCGGCCATACAGTTTCCGTTGGTGTTACGGGTGAACGATAGTAGTCTGAAGGGCTGTAGATATGCCCATAATCGGGTCTTTGTCAGAGTCATCCACGATTCGGCCCTGATGGTATTGGCCTGTCGCGGACATCCGATATGGTTCTGAACTCCGTTCCCGCCTGAGGCATCTCGAAAGGTGCCCTCGCTGACAGGCAAAAAACGGTTATAGTGCGGAGTTGTTGATTCCGCTGAATTTCTGGCATAGTCGGTGAGCATGTGTGCTGAGAACCCATCGTAGGAGGCTACCTCTTGATCGAGGGAGTCATCGCTGAGATGGTATTGAACTAAGCTCACTATATGGTGTGGGTTTGCTGCGTGTTACTATTGATGTTCTTCGGGCCACACATCGGGCGCCACTTGTAGCTTGCCGGGTAGTGTCAGGCCATTCCGGTGTAGTGTGTCAACTCGCCGCGCCGCAAGTGCACGACGAGTGATGACGCTGGTTAGCATTCGATCTCGGGGTGACGGACCTTGTACGAGACTGCCCTGCGGGAAACAAAAACCGGCTCCTAAGGCCGGTGGAACTCAATCGTTCCGGTGGGGTGGTGCGACAATCGTCGTGAACATTAAACACAACTGTCTCATCCCAAGAATTTGTGTCACCAGTATGCCTGTCCATAGCAATTTCGTGATCTATGGACTTACAAGATTTGATTTGGTGACCTAAAAATATAAGTCTATACAATGAGTTTACCTAAACAATTAAAAATATGCTAGACAAAACTATAATAAGAGCATACGAAAATACGAGACATAGAGACAGCTAGATGAACTTTTAAACATGGGGCTCCCGGAGGTACCACACAGACTCGTAGGTCCGCAGAGTTATCCCCGCAAGGGAGGCTCCCGTACACGATACTTAACTATTTAGCTTAGTTATTATACCTCTAAGCTGAAAGGAAGAAGGTTATCTCAGACGAAAAGTGACGTGCCTCACGCAAGCACTACTCCTAGTGCAAGTTTTGGGTGAGGAGTATTATCCTGGCGTGGACCGTCGTCGCTGAATCCTTGCGAGAGGCAAGTGTCTCGCGCGGGCCTCCGTCTCGGGAAGGTGTCGCCACTGCTTAAAGCGGGAGAAGAATAGTAGGCAAAAATGGGTCCACTCTGATATCTCAATCAAAAATGCTTTAGAAAGAAAAGACAATACCTAGTGAGATTATGACTATAGGGGTGCGTACTGTTTTACATAGAGGGGATGGGGCATTCCCGATGGATTCCCTCGTTACCGTCTTGTGATTCTTGGTATGCTGAATTAGTAGTTGCCGCTTTATTTATGCGGGCCTTCTGTTTTGCTTAATTCCACTTGTAGTTGTTTTCAGAACAAGAATTATTTTAGGCTGCAACTGGCTGATATCTACCTAGCTATTAGACACGGCTGTCACGGAGAAAAGATGCCCTAAGACATCAATACTAAAGACAGCGCTCATGCATGTTATGTAGCAAGATCTCCGAACTGGATAAGAATCCGGACCTCCCGCCCCGTAACCACATAAAACATTACAAGACATGGGTTACATTTCACGAAAGCATTATTAGACCATTTCTCTTACCGTTATGGTGGGGGTAAGAGAGACGAATACCCACCGTAAATGTCCTTCCCGCAAGGCGGAATTCGGTGAGAATACGTATCTCGCCCATCACTGGGTCTTTCATTTCACGAAAGCATTATTAGACCATTGTTCTATCATTATGGTGGGGGTAAGAGAGATGAATACCCACCATAAATGTCCTTCCCGCAAGGGCATGGCAGATATAAATATTATGCCCAGTCATTTTAACGGAATTCGGTGGGGGGGGGGGGGGGGGGTAGGTATCTCGCCCGTCACTGGGTCCTATGGAACTAACCATTTTACCTGTCGTTAGGTTTATATACAAGTTGCCCAGTTTTGCACTGCGGTGCGGGAGGATTGTTCACTAAATAAAATAATAATTAATACATGTGTTTTCGCAGTGCTTTCCTACATTGGCTTAAAGTGCTAACTACTAGGTATCCAAAGATACATGGGAATTCGTGTGACACCGCACCCTGGCCATTACCGCTCGGAAACCCCAATAGTTTCCCAGAGTCGGATCAGCCCATGGTGCGGATGGGGACATCCAAACAATTAAGAAGCCATAAGGCTGAGTGGAACACTAAGAGAGACAAAATCTTACTTATGAGTCTTACCGGAGTGCGGGGCTAGATTATCGCACTACCGGAAGAGAAGAGTATATTACACAGTATGTAATGAAGAAAGTGTCTCTAATCATTTTGAACCTATTCTATTGAGCTGAATAGAAAAGATTTAGTCGGTAGCATGCCGGGCTAAACAGAGTTATAGCATGGACAGAGACCTTAGTGAAAAAGTGTTGGTGGCGGGAGAAAGTGTTGCATATATAAGTGTTGCTGTATAGTGTTTCCTACGTGCACTGCAGTCATATATTTTCTATGAATAAACAAAACATGAACGGATGGCCACTGGCCATATATATATACATAATCTAACCAGAACAATCAATACAGTGTTAAATGATCAAGATATATATATATATATATATATATCAGTACAGGTTAACGAACCTACTGTAGTGCGGTTACCAACACATTGAGTAAATTATAACTAGTGATCCCAAGACCGTTACGGTTCCTTTTAGTCATCGGGACCGTTTTTACGGATGCAATATAATTAACAAAACCTATATAGAGAAATAATTAAACTGTGAAGCATAGTTACTTGAATACTTGGTAGTCATTCTTAACTTAGGCTACCATGTTACTGAAATTGATACGTCAATCCGTAGTCGAGATGAGATGATGCGCTTTCCGGAAGCTGGAAAGTTCCAGCAAGCTGTTTTCCGCAAACAAGACTCCCGCAAGAATACTAATGGTGGGAGTACATTACTCAGTGAAGTAGGCCTAATAGAGCAGTCAGCAAAACGATACGATAGTACTACATGGTGAAGAAAGTTCCCGTACACCGATGGCACGGATGGAAGGTGTAAACAACCTGGTCACAAGTGGGGGTTGTTAGAGGCAAACAGATACAAAACAAAGCTTCACGGTGCTGGGTACGTCAGCCAGCTCTGAAGACGCAGCGGGCAGAGTTTACTTGCTGCGGTCGAAAGTCGAAAGAACCTACACGATATTAGTGTGGCCGAGGTTGAAATACCACTTTTTAGGTGAGTCATCCATCAAAGAACATCCTGCCTCTACATCTGTAGACTCACAAATTCAGGCCGTAAAGGCCTCACCGCAAATTTGTGTTCCGAAGTAGATATTGATATTCGTGAACAATTATCAGAGTTTCCAAATTACTCCCGTAAATGGGGAGTTACAAAATTGTTTTAGTGCGGTGGGTTGAACAACTGCCAGCTATGGGATAAAAACCTGACACATAGAGAAGAAAAATGCGTATTGTCTGTCGCACTTGTTAGTAGCTGGTACAGCTCTAACCTGTTCGGCCCTGGCCAAGGATGCTCTCGATCACTGGATCCCGTCTCCCTTTATACTCCTCGTGACATCGCAGGCGCAGGCTTCCAACCAATCATCATTCGGGCAACAGCCAATCAGTGCATAGCTAATAAAAGCGCAGCCGAACATTCTACAAGTTTTGCGTCCACGTGGTTATGACGTGACACCAATATTTTGAAGATAATCATGAAGAGTTTTCCATAGATAACTCAGCCATTTCTCAACCGATGAAATGGTTTACAGATTTGAAAAGGCCTTTGAATTCTGGCGTTGATTAATGCCAGACTTAACGGCAACAGGCAATCAATAAAGATTACAGGGTACCATCTCGGTACACTAAAAAGCGTCATCCTATCTTGGTCGTAACTATGAGCTCCATCAAAACAGCGTCCTGGCGCGCGCATGCACATCATGCGTTTTAACGAAGTCAGTTTTTTCGACACGCTATCTCTCCCATAGGCCTATATACGCTTATGACTCTACCCAGGGGGGGCGTATTCAGGAAACGAATCCAGGACGGGCGGCGCGTACCCAGCTCAGCTGGTACGACCGGTATCCGACTGGTCGATCCGAACTACAATTTTGATTGGCCAATGCGTTAGCATTGGATTTGTCTGCACGATACATATAATAATTAAATTGGGCTAATTATGCTACCCAGCTCATCTCTGTCACACCTAATTTAGCAGTACTGATATATGCCAAGGGATTATTATCCGTAGAAATTGTAAATTTGGATCCGATCCAATAATCCAGAGTTTTCTGTTATGGCATATTTCAAAGCTAAACCTTCCAGTTTCATTGAACTATAATTAGCATCGTTCCTTTCTTAAGGTTTTAATTGTCTGTAATCAATCACCACCATTCCACCATTCTGTTTTTTGTGAAAGTACTGCTCCAAATCTCTTGAAACATGCATCCGTTTCACCAATAAATGATACGGAAAAATCGGGATGACACAAAACATCTGATGTTAATATGTCCTTTATAGCTGCAAACGCTTGATCACATTCAGCATTCCAGCTTTCCCCAGATTTTTTATCAGACCTCTGTATCTTACTTTTCTTACAACTCCCTAATAAAATATTCAAGGGTTTTGCACCCTGGACCAACCCTTGTACAACTGATGGAAATATAAGGCTAAACCAAGAAAAGATGTTAAATCCGTTTCCGATTTAGTTTTCCAATTCTTTATGCAAGAGTTTATATCCGGATCAGTAGCCATACTAGCACTAGCGATAATATGACCTAAATACTTCAGCCTTTCTTGAAATAGACAACACTTTTTAGGCTTCATTTTGAGTCCAAAGTCCAACTTTGAGAATACCAGACTTAACCTCTCTACCGCCTCCTCAAATGAGCTTCCAAACACCAGTATAGCATTTATATAAACAATCAGAGAAAGTAGATATTTGTCACACAAACAAGTCGGCATCATCCTGCAAAATGTTGCAGGAGAATGACGTAAACCAATAGCCAATCTAGTATACTTATATAAACCATAGAAGACTGTAGTTCTTGGTGGTATATGTGTGGTGGCGGTATGGGTCCTTGGCAGTGCTGGCGGTATGGTCATCTTGGTTGGTGGTGCTGGCGGTTTTGCCATTGTTGGTGGTACTGGCGATACATTGTGGTATCGCCATTGGTTGGCTGTATTTTCGCAGCATACGGTGTTGTGACTAATCAAGTTTGGTTGTTTTGGCAGTATGGATATTTGTTATGTAAAAATCAGACTGGCGTAAGTGTTTTGATTCAGACTTATAGCATTTCCTCCAAATGTGACACTTCAGAGGCGATTTCTTTAGTGAAAGATCCCACTGTTGAATCGGTGGACAGTACATTAGTAGACGGGTACACTTTAGAACTACATGGTGAACTCGTGGATATTATATGAAGTGGTGTCACATACATGTATGTACAGATTCGTGTGCGCGTGGAATTGTATGCATACAATAAAACGCGTGCATGCACACATGTGCCTATACTAGCCTGCATATGCATGTGCCTAGACGCATGTGGTAATGTTTAGCAAACACAAGATTCGTTTTTGGAGATGTGTCCCTCTGTCTGTGTCCGAGCCGCAGACTTCTCATTTATGCATTTTGTTGAATAGACTTATGTTTGTTAATGAACAGGACAAATTCGCTGTGTGATGAGAGACGTCATCCTTTATGATGTCATTGGAACCTGTGTATGCATTGTGATGTTGTGGTGATGTCATTCAAGGGTGTAGTCAAAGTAAAAAGAAGAATATAGGGATGGGTAGTGATTTGGTTGAGGGAGGTGGCGGGGGGGGGGGGGCAGACCATGTTGTAGACTGAGGTGGGGGAAGGTGATGGGAGAATATGAAGGGCCATGACTGGAGAATAAATGGCAACAGCATAGACTATCCTAAGTGGCACTTGACATATTCGAAGGGAAGTCTCTGAAACCACTAGGTTTATTCATATGGGCTGCATTGTGTGGAGTTGGTGGATCCAATGGTATTCTTTCTGCCTTCTCCAAACGGTTGAATTTGGATCTTCTGGATCTGATGAGAGAACTTGAATAATCCTCTACTGAATGTCTTCTGTTGTGCAGTGCTTTATTGAAATGACGGGATACTAGTACGTCATATCTCTTGTGCTTCTACAGGTTGGTGATGTAGCGCAAGTACTCCTGGATCTTGATTTTAATGGTCTTGGTGTTTCTCCTGCGCATTGTTCTCCAAAGACATTTCAAGGAATGCAAGTTCTTAGAGCTGCTGGAAATGGTTGCACCAACTTGCCAGGAATTCCGAACCTGTGGAATCTAGTTTGTAAGCGGTACTTGCTGTCAGCATTAGCAGTGTAGATTTGGTCTCTATAAACTTGCGAAGATTCTCGACTTGATATTGTAACCTAGTCTCTCTGCAAGCTGTCTTGCACCACATTATATATGCAATGTGGTGTTTTTCTGGGATTCGTGGCTTGGCATACTACTGCGGTGCCTTTGCGACAGCAACTGCACTGTGTATCTTGGCGGTAGCTCAGTCCTCTACTTGACTGTGATTGTGTGTATGTTCACGCAGGTACCTAGCACTGGGATCAACTGGTGTGAATGGTTCAGGGGCAGTTTGGTGGCACTTGGTGGCCTGTAGGCTAATGTTTTGACAGTTCATGAAAGGGCTTAGTGTCCAGTGAATCCAGAGTGGGTGCCAAGACTGCCGGGTAGTTTTATCACCTCTGTTTCTGCAAAAGGGATTACTGAATTAGGGGTATTCATAAGAACGGTGATAACAACATGATCTGTTTTACTGACGCTTAATTGCCAGAGGCTTGGTCTGTATCTGTCAGATCCAAAAGTCTGAATGATCTGAGCTGTGAATGTTCGCTTGTTTTATACCTTTTGGTTGGTTACCCGGATGTGGTCGGTACCTTACCCAACAGTTCGAAGAACTGGCTACCCTTGAAATGGTTTTGGACAACAATATACAGGAGAAACACCAAGACTATTAAAATCAAGATCCAGGAGTACTTGCGCTCCATCAGCAACATGTACAAGCACGAAAGATATGACATGCAGCATGGGATTGTTCAGGTTCTCTCATTGGATCCAGCAGATCCAAATTCAACCATTGGAGAAGGCAGAAAGAATGCCATTGGATCCACCAACTTGATGTACACGTGATGTGTACAACGACATCATAATGAATGACATCATTAATGACGTTGATAAGTATGTCACGAACGCATATTTGAAGATGGTCTATGCGTTGTTGTACAAATTGTTTGCTTTTACTATTTAATAAATATTATGTTGAATATTTTGAAGCTAATTTGACTGGGTGCTGTTGCTGCCATAGGCAGCAACAGCAACCAGACAAATTAGTTACAAAGTAGTCAACAGCGTCCCTGCGTAGTTTTCAGGAAATTGATAGTTAGGGAATTTGGGGATCGATCAATCCCAACACGACGAGGTGTGGGTGAAGCTTAGCTAGTGATGGGCGGGGCATAGCTAAAAATGGAAAGGCCCATTAGTGAAGCATGTGACGGTCCCACCATTTGAGATAAATTTGTTCACAGAATGGTTGAAATCAGTTATGCTGTTGTCAACATCTCTGAAAATCTAAGATGGTTGTCCACAAAAATTGTCCAATCCATTAGTTTTCTAAAGCATGATTCTTAAAGGGAAACACCACACCCTCTATACTACTTTGTATTAAATGAATCTACAGACTGTAAGGTTTCAAAAATATAATTGTAAGCACTGTGCTCAAATTAGAAATATATATCTTCACTATTCAAAATAGTTAAATTTCTATTCCCGGATGAGGTATGACGTCATAAGTTGAATGTCAGCCAACGTTATTGCACTTTTATATTGCGAATTGTGTTTTATAAGGGGTTTCTCTTCAACAGTGTTAGGAATATATAAGCTACAATTGCGGAAATGTTGAAGAATACATAATAACAGTCTTTGTCTGAATTCTCTGATGGTGCCTATTTTGACATCAAGTTTTGATCTTGAGATAAATGAATGACGTGATAGTATAGGCATATTAATATAATTGCAATTTTTTAATCAACACTCACTGGCACTACGGCAGATAATGTTATTAAAGTTTCATCTATTAATATGAGTGTTTAAATAGTTCTTACATACATCCAGTCCATCTTTAGGTACTTATGTTTTCATACCAGCCTAGAAATTCCTGAGATATTGTAATATTCATGTACTTGGCAGGTATCTTCATAGAAAATGCCCATCTTAAGGTTCGGCAACTAATGTATGAAAACAACAAATATATTCCATAAATTTGCGATAGTGTGATAAGTGTCTTAATCTTTTCAATCTGTACATATATAAATGATGTCGATAGCGTTATCACCGATAGAGATATCACCATCCAAATGCATGCACCCTTGTCTTCAGAGTGACATTATCATGGTACTTGTCAGATGGGATTCAACCTATGGCATCATAGGTTTAATTAGCTCGCAGAGATTTATAGTAACATAGCGGGTTTTAACACCATTTTAATCAGATTTATATATAAATGTCGGAAGAAAGTTTTACACAGTAGCTTAAATATGTGCTCTACGATAGCACTGTATGTTTTATGCAAACAATGGAGACCCTTCTTGTGTTCCCCTTTAAGCATACCATCATCTTGTTCTTTCCGCCAAGTTTGCTTGAAATCCTCCTAAACGTTAATGAGTAGTAGTCTCTTAACAAATATCCTGGAAAGTTTCTGAGATTCAAGATGGGACCCAAAAATTTATCAATCAAATTTCTGTATAAGTTATCGGACAACTATCAGTCTAGGGTTCTTCCAGAGAAAGCTTCTGGAAAGCTATGTCATTGGTGTACTTTCACCCAGTTTGGCTAAGATTGGGTATTTATATCTCGAATTATTTCTGAAACATTTCGTAAAATTCAAGATGGTCACTGGAAAGATTGACCAATCTCATACATGTATACATTTTCAAAAGCGTACCACCCTGGGCTTCTCCAGTCAAGTTTATCACAATCGGTCAAGTGGTTAAGGAGACGTCCTTTAAATGAAATTTTGATTCACAGACACATGACAGACAATTGCCATGGCATAAGCTCACTTGGTCCTTTAGACATGTGGGCTAACATTGAAATAAACGAAATCACGGATTTCCTTTTTCACGAGAGAGTTGATACTTACAACCTGATATTTCCTAAATATCGACATAGCTTCAATAATACTCAGAATTAAAAAGAACCACCTCCCCCCACCCCCACTGGGCAGGTTACACAACTGACAGTTCAGTGGATGTGCAGCCCAAACTCGCACATGCGTGGGGCTGACTCATTCTATTCCAAAATATTGGCTGACCTAATTGCAACATAAAACGCCGATAGACCGAGCCTCTGTGGGGCGGAGGCCGGGATCGTATCAGGGTGGTAAGTATCAACTCTCTTGTGAAAAGAGATCTGTGATTTTGTTTATTTCACATCAAGAGTATCCTTACCACCCTTATACTCTATGATATAGCCAGAATTCACAAGAGAATTCGGTGGGAGGGAGGGGAAGGTCAGAAGACTGGCTCATCCCTGGAAGAGCAAGCTCTTGGTTTTGGAGCGCAACAAACATCTGATATTGTGTATGTAAACACAATCAGGTAATGATTTGGACATCGGATAACATGACTGATGTTGAGAGTAATGACTGTTTCACATCCGCTCCCACCTCCATGCCACCTCTTTTAAAGAGGAAGCGATGACCTCTATGTACTCGTGCTAAAGTACTATAAGACATGACGAAAGCTTACTTTCGTATACTCTCAGATGGAACCACAAAGAACACAAAACCATCACCATTTTACTAAGTAATAAAAAACATGACAAAAAATAACCATCACCAAATATAGGACTAACCTATTTTGATGAGATTCCCTTTAATCACCGCTGGCGATGATAGGTAGTGTACGGAAAAGCGGGGATTCCCGCCCACTAAATTGCACTGTGTGTGAGAGTCAACGGCCTTATATTCAATAATTACAAATATATACAGATTTAACGTTTATGTAAAATTGATAAGGCAAGTGGATTTGACGTGTCACGGAGGTAATGATTTGTAAAACTACTCACAGTGCCATTGTGCTACTGACATAATGTCAGGCACTCCGTTAAACAGAGCCGTGGTGGTCCCTACGCCATGGACACTGTGAGCATTGGCCATGTCAACTTGTTTTCCTGTGGCGGCTTTGTGGCAATGCTCGATGCATTCCACAATCTACCTAGAAATGGTATCTTTAGAAGCTCTACAAAGGGGTTCAATGTAAGATAGCCATAAAGCACTAGGGTCTGTCCGCCATTCCTGTGTATGTTGTTTATAACATGTTAATGCACGGACTGGACACCAAGCCTTTGAATTAGGATCAAAACTAGACAAAGCCGGTAAAACTACAGGCTGATGAGGATATTTTAGAGACTGGTTTTCCGCCATAAAGTTAATTCTAGGTAGAAGCCTAAGGCCTTTCCCTGTCACCACAAAACGGTCTGGCTCTGCTGACAAAGCATGTATTTCACTTCTTCGTCTGGCTGAAGCTGCAGCAATCAGAAAAAATCGTTTTAGTGGATCAAAGGGGTTATCTGCTAATACCTGAAGTACTAATGATAAACTCCAAGACGGAATCACTGGATGATTCCTTGGTCTAAGATTACCAATGCCTTTGATTAAAGTATTTAGATTACATACTTCATCACTTCCCCTATTAGCCAAGCAAGGGATAACTGACATTAAAGCTGACTTGTAGCCAGCAATAGAGTTAGGCTTGAGGCTATAGGCATCGGCTACTACCTGAATAGATGCTTTCATTGGATTAATACATCTTTTTGAGCACCATTCAGCAAATCTGTTGATTTTATAATTATATGCTCTGGAGGTTGACCCCCAGAGCTTTTGCCATAAACATGGCTGCTTGCTCAGAAAAACCCTCCTTAACTGCTGATTCCTTGATAACATCCACGCAGTCAATTGGAACATTGACGGGTTGTTGTGCGAGGCCTTGCCCTGGAAGATTATGCTTGCCCGGGAAGATTATGTTGTCCATCAGAGGCAGAGGAACGGGATTGCAGACCAGAAGGTCCAGCAGATCCGTATATCATGATCGGCTTGGCCAATTTGGGTAGATCAGAAGCACTTGGCATTCATGCTGCCTGATTTTCTGGAGAACTTTTGGACTCAGGATTACTGGCGGGAATGCATATGCAAACATTCCCTCCCAGCTGATAGCTAATGCATCTATTGCGATAGCGCTCGGATCTGGAATCGGAGAGACGTACATCGTCATCTTCACATTCTTGTTCGTTGTGAATAAATCTATGTTGGACTTGTCCCAGTGGTTGAACAGGCGATCCGCCACACACTGATTTAGTTGCCATTCCGTGGGAAGAATGCTCATTCTTTGGCTGAATGAGTCTGCTAATAGATTTAGCCTTCCTGGAATATGAACTCCTTTCAGGGAAATCCCATGATCTAGGCACCAACAAAGCAGTTTCCATGTCATCATACAGAGACTGGGCGACTTCGTTCCGCCCCCCCCCCCGTCAGTTTATCTAAGTCACTACTGTTGTATTGTCTGATCGAACCAGAACACTTGCCCTTGACCTTTTCTAGGAAGTGTTCCATGGCTAAGACTACTGCTCGCATTGCCAGCAGATTGATATGTTCCCGTGACTGATCCAGATTCCAAAGCCCTGATACTTTGTTTTCTTCCCGGCAAGCTCCCCATCCCTTCATTGATGCATTTGTGTACGTCGTTAACTGAGGGTGGGGATTTTCTCTCTTCAACCACCATTGAAGGCGGTGAATAAGAGGTTCCAACACTGACACCTTTGAGTCCAGGAAACCCGTACTCTGGGCCCACTGTGTCATGAGAAATAACTGGATTGGCTGCCAGCATAAGGCTGCCTGAGAAATGACTGGTTCCAAAGAAACCATCAACCCCAACATTCTCAAGTAGACCTGTGCCAGGACATGACGACTGTTGTACACTGACTGTATGACTGACATGAGCATTTCTACTCTCTCTCTCTCTTGAGATGGGTAAACATATCCTATCTCTAGATTGAAGAACATGCCCATGTAAACAAACTTCTGGGATGGAGTCAGCTCCGACTTTTTAAAGTTGATTATCCAGCCTAGATCTGTAAGTTTTCAAAACTATCTCCAGATTTGCTGATAGACTTTTTTGAGTGTGCTTTTAACAGCCAGTCATCTATGTACGTGTGGATTGCTATGTGTCTCCTGCGGAGGTATGACATCATAGCTTGGACCACTTGAGTGAGACCTGAGGAGCCGTCGACAAACCAAATGGGAGAACCCTGAATTCCCATTGGCGGGCCTGAAATGCAAATCTCAGGAACCGACGAAAGCTCTTCGCAATGGGAATGTAAAAATAGGCATCTTTTAGATCTATTGATGCTGTCCACATTCCCTTCCTCAATCCTGCTAACACTGTTCTTAGTTTCCATTTTGAAACTTGGTGTGAGGATAAACCTGTTGAGAGGTTTGAGGTTTCAGTGTTTTTGTCACTAGGAACACGGTTGAAAAATAACCCGGGCATTTTTGCGTGGGTTGAACAGCGTGTTTTAGTATGAGGGATTGGATTTCTTCCTCTATACACAACCGTTGATCTGGATCTCTTGGATTTTGAGTTCAGATCAGAACCAGGCACGATGGCTGATTTGAAATCCTGACGGGATGGCAACCTACTAAAGCCATCGCAAGACTGAGCGGTACTGAGTAATCCGCTCCCACTCTTGCATGTGGAAGGCCAGACGGCCTCCCACGGGTGCACCTAAGGATTGAGGTGGACCCAAGTAGTGCAAGAGAAGCCCTATCTCTGGTGGCTGTCCTAGCAGCACTGGTGTGGTCTTTGTAAGAGCCGACCCATCAGGTTCGTCTCCCAAGACCAGAACCCCGCGCTCCTCTACCAGCGCCACACGCACCTCGGTACGCGGGCTGTCTGGCGGGTTGCGCTGGAGGAGCCTGCGCTCCGCCCCTAGTTGGCTTATGTCACCGACGTTGCACAGGTGGTTGGCCTCTGGCCGCCACCACCTCTAGCCTGCTGAGAAGGGAAGGCAGGGGGGCACTGCTCGAACACGCTCGCTGCGGAGCACTTCAAACTGCTCTCGCAGCGCCCTATGGTTGTTCACCAGGTTTACGGTTTGTTGGCGGTGCAGGCATCCTTCACCTCCAAACAACCCTGGACCTGCCATCGGCATCCGAAGAAGCCGATTGTACAGGTACTGCGAGGGGCACAAATTGTCAAGGGCAAATGTGCGCCTCGCCCATAAACTCCTGGTTATGGATCTGGTCATGCAGTCCAGAGCCATGTTAATGCCGTCCTGGATGGGTCTCAGGACTGAGAGGCGAAGTTTGGTGGGCCACAGATGCTGCTACTAACCCCTGTAGCAGCTGGGAAGCGTGCGAGAGCGCCAAGAGGGCTCCTCTCGTACTTTCCTCCATGTCCTGCAGCGCGGAATTAGCGTTGCGCAGGGCGCTAGAGCACAAGGGTCCCGTGTCAGACTGGGACGCAGCCCGCGTGTCTTCGCCCAAAGCCGCACGGTCAAAGGCATGACATCATAGTCCGGGCCTTCCTCGGGGTAACTCTCGCAAGCCAAGGGATATGGTATGGATGGCCATTGGCTCCTAGCCATTGAGCCGTGAAATCTACTCCCAAAAAAGTAGTTCCATGGAAAAGATTACCCATGTGTATCCATTTCCATGGCCATCGGTAGGCCATAACAGTGTCATCTTCTTCCTGCCCAGAAAGATTAGACGCCAAGCTTGAAAAAGGATCAAGCTCAGCCTGGGCAGGAGGGGTATTGTGTGAGGCGCTGATACCCTTAGCCTTAGGCTGCTCTAGAGCACTCGATAAGCGAGCGCCCGAGGCCATGGCTTTCGCTCCCGGGTCCACGGACGAGGCAAGCCTCAGCGACGGACCAACGGGTGCCATCTCTGGGTCTATAACGAAAACTGGTTTGCTAATAGAACCAAACCCACAGACGGGAACACTCTGTCCCTGAGCAAATGAAGAAGACAATGACAAGCCTGACCCGGGAAGCAACCCTGGGACAAGATCCGTGATCGTCTTCTTCATTTCTCCCATCATTTCAAGACGGAAGGCCTCCATATCTGGCATGGATGTCTTCCTCTTCTTACCACACTCGTTTTCCAGACGCCTCTTCTCGTCTGCCGCCTGGTCTTTCACCTGCTGATTTAAAAAATCAGTCATCACCTCCACCAGCCACGACTCACACACATGGCAATTTAGAAGGGGCCTGCACATACTGCACCTAGTGTAGTCATGAGGAAAAAAGCGGGCCTTCACGAAATGGTGGCAGGAAGGGCATTTGTTCTCAATTACCCTCTGAAACAACACAGAATGGAAACAATTAGTTTTTAGTTATGACGAACCAAAAAAACAATTGCAGAAGGTTAATAAGATCCATAAGGAAAACGTTGAACATCAAATGAAAGGATAAGCCAGGGCCATAGAAAAAACTGTAGGCCTGACAAAAGGTGAACAAATCCTAAAAACTTCTTATACTTCTTTAAGAAGACAAGGGAGACATTAGAATTTGAACGAGAATACTTGAGGCAAATTTTTTGACTTCACAGCTCAAAACAAAAATTCATTAGTAATTGAACGTTATAAGCACAATGAACCTATGCAAACCATGAAGAGAGATAAATAACTCAAAACTCAGTCAAAAAAATTTCTAAGATTTTTTGAAATAAAATGACTGAAAATGATCCTCTCTCCTAAATAAACCTCATAAGATGACTTCTGAGGACAAGTGAAGTCTGATGAACAACAACAGGAATACCAGATCCTGAGTCCAAAACCATGTGATGGGGGGAGAATGCGGAAAAATTATTTCTTATGGTAATAATTCCCTCAGCAAACTCATAATAAATTAGAAGGACCCAGAAACCATGTATAAATATTGTTTTAAAATAAAGCACACACTTCAAATATCAGCTCATGTGTCTGAAAAACAAAGCAGAACATGCGTTAGCTAATATATAGGCCTCCCCCAAAAGAGATAGCCTAATAAAGACGTATCCACGAGTTAGCGTGAATCACGGAAACACCATCCGAGTCAACACGAAAATTTATCAATAAATAGTACACCTGATGGCTTGGACCGGGAGCATCCGCCGGGGACTTGGCAGCGTCAGACATACCAATATTCAGTCAAAACAAGTTGCAAAACAACTCAAAGCTTAAAAAAGATAGAAAGCAAAAGCAAGGCTAGAAAGCGTGTTGCAATGGCAGGTCAATATTTTAAGAAGAGAATGAGTCAGCCCCGTGCATGTGCGAGTTTGGGCTGCACATCCGCTGGACTGTCAGTTGTGTAACCTGCCCAGTGGGGGAGGTTTCTTTTTAATTCTGAGTATTATTGAAGCTAGGTCGATATTTAGGAAATATCA
The DNA here is from genome assembly GCA_034401795.1 of Chaetoderma sp. LZ-2023a. NCBI lineage: Eukaryota > Metazoa > Mollusca > Caudofoveata > Chaetodermatida > Chaetodermatidae > Chaetoderma > Chaetoderma sp. LZ-2023a. The sequence continues at coordinate 57,957,464 of CM067368.1, forward strand.
TATAGTATTAGGGTGGTAGGTATACTCTTGATGTGAAAGTTGACCGTCACAGAACTATATTTATACAAAGAATCTTTGGGCAATAGGTAATTTTGATTGACAGACACACGACAGACAATTGCCATGGCATAAGCTCACTTGGCCCTTTAGACATGTGGGCTAACAATGATAGTTAGATAGACCTTCACAGAACTATATTTATACATAGAATCTTTGAGCAACAACAAGAATTCTGTAGAATTAAATGTCTCACCTGCCCTCTTCATTGCCAATAAATACTAGAGCCCGGTGACCTTGGCCTTTTGATCCTAATGTCATCATGTCAATTCCTAACAGGACAAACAACCATATATTTAAGCTTAACTCCAATATTGTTCATCAATCTTGAAATATAAGCCAAGAAGTTTTGCTAAACAACGAGTTTTGTGACAAGGTCCAGGCGAATGTGACATTTTATTTTAGGCTTGCACATTTACCTGATTAAATTTTTTAAATAGTGAATTTATAAGATTAAGAATTCAATAATCGTATAACTATGAATATTATCTACTGTATAAAATATTTAAAATCCTACCTTTTAATTACTCTTTAATACGATCGGTCACGAAGATTAACAGTTTGCTCAGTGAATGTATGTCTATTTGCAGGCCAAGATGGCTATTTTTGAAAATGTATCACTGGAATTACTGGCTTGAGCATCGAGCCAGGCTTCCCATTGATATATTTTCAAAAATAGTCTTCTCTTGGCCTGCAAATGGACATTTCTAAACACCATTGCATCCATCATAATTGATATGCATTTGTTGTTCTGTCTGGTTAATTTGAACGCAGGCTAATTAGTCAAGTAATCATGATTATTCTTAAATAATCGATCGTTATCACTCAAGGCAACAATCGGGCAACACTATTATATCTTAATATCATCACTCCGATTCCAAATAGTATAGGCAACCATGCATCCAAATTATGTTCCAATAGGCCTACGCAATCATAAAATATAAGCCAATGCAATTTAGTACTCAAAAGTTAACCTTGAGCCCGGTGACCTTGGCCTTTTGATCCTAATGTCATCATGTCAATTCCTAACAGGACAAACAACCATATATTTAAGCTTAACTCCAATATTGTTCATCAATCTTGAAATATAAGCCAAGAAGTTTTGCTAAACAACGAGTTTTGTGACAAGGTCCAGGCGAATGTGACATTTTATTTTAATATCATCACTCCGATTCCAAATAGTATAGGCAACCATCCATCCAAATTATGTTCCAATAGGCCTACATTTCTAAACACCATTGCATCCATCATAATTGATATGCCTTTGTTGTTATGTCTGGTTAATTTGAACGCAGGCCAATTAGTCAAGTAATCATGATTATTCTTAAATAATCGATCATTATCACTCAAGGCAACAATCGGGCAACACTATTATATCTTAATATCATCAATAGGCCTACGCAATGATAAAATATAAGCCAATGCAATTTAGTACTCAAAAGTTAACCTTGTCACAGCCACCACCGTCATCGTCTGAAATGTGATATATATATATATATGTGTAAAGTGAAACAAATATAGCAAGAGCTCTGTATAACAAACTAATGAATCAAAGCTATCAGAAAATAGAGATTTCTTCCTCAGACCCATACCAGTCATCTTATAAAGGTTCAAACCAATCCGATAAATGGTAACAGAGATATCATCTGATCTTCAAGATGACTGCTGGTGGCTGGCGGTCATCTTGGATTTTGGAACATTGTTGATTTCCATAGGTTTCTTCCCCAGACATCGTCCAACCACCCTATGAGGTTTCAAAGTGATCCGATAAATGATAACAGAGTTATCATCCGGAAACCAATTTTCAAGACGGCTGATGATGGCTGGCGGCCAGCTTGAATTTCACATATTGTCAATTTCGACACGGTTCTTCTTCAGACCTAGTCCAACCACCATATTAAGTTTCAAAGTGATCCGATAAAAGGTAACAGAGTTATCATCATGAAAACAATTTTCAAGATGGCTGCTGGTGGCCATCTTGGATTTCGGATCATCTTCATTTTCGATAGGTTTCTTCCCTAGGCCTAGTCCAGCCAGCCTCTAAGTTTCAAAGCGATCTGAGTTATCGTCCGGAAACCACTCTGCTGCCCGCGCCATTATATAATATAGTATAAAAAGTAAAGAAATACAATTCAGATGGTTAGTGTCTAACATTTGACCCTTTTGCATCAGATTTATCTTTTTATTGTGGCTTCTGGCTAACAAATGATGTATTTTGATTATGATATCAGATATTTGATGTCAGATTCTGTTCATAAAGTACTTAAAGGTCATCAAACACCCACTTCTTTTGAAAGAACTAACATTTTACAATTAATGACTTGAATTCAGAGGCCCCTATCTTTAACCATTTCACCGACAAATCCCTGAAAATGTATTCTTTCAGGGTTCTTCCTTAATCCTCAAAGCTGTTCCAGAAAATGTAGTTTTTCTCATAGAAAGCCCCCATTTGCAGACCAAGAGATTATTTTAAAAAATTTATGACTGGAATGAGTGGCTGTTATCGAACCAGTCATTCCAGTGATAAATTTTCAAAAATATACTTCTCTTGGTCTGGAAATCATCATTTCTCAAGACCACTGTCGAAGCCATTTTGGCGGGCTTCAGTGGTTAACGGTCTAATGTGTTTGCTGAAGACAGGGTTGAGCAGAGATTATAGTAAGGAATTTATACACCACCAATATGTATATATAAAAGTACAAAACGGTATACAAGATAACAAAATAAATGAGTGAGAATTAGTAACAATTATGAAATAAAACTGAAAATCCTTATATGGCATAACACAATTTACATACTATAATCACACAAATAATAAAGTTGAAAGTAAATCTTCAAACTCTCTCAGTACACAAGAGATATGCACATAACAAACATCTTTGCTTTAATAATCTTCTATAATTGCCGAGTTGTGAACTCTTACTAAGCCCTATTAACGTCATAGTTAAATAAAACAACTTGTTAGCAATAATATGGTGATTATTTTGTTCCCTGATTGCAAATGGTTGCATATAACATGTACATAATTATATTCATAACAAAAGCAGGAATTTGACAAACATTAACTGTTTAAATAAAACTAGATATTTAATAATATACTGCATCACAGAGGACACCCTTTTACAATGGAGGAATCCAGTTTTAGCTATGTGCCACCCATCTCTAGCTAAGCTCCGCCCACACTTCGCCCGTGTTGGGATCGATCGATCCCTGACTATCTATTTCCAGAAAATTATACAAGATGGTGAAAATTTTGAAAATAATTTGACTGGGTGCTGTTGCTGCCAATGGCAGAAACATCACCCAGTCAAATTAATTTCAAAATATTCAACAGCATGTTTATTACATAGTAGTCATACAATTCGTACAGCAATGCTTAGTCCGTCAACAATTAAGCATTCGTGGCGAACTTATCTACGTCATTCATGACATAATTGATTATGACATCATCCAACATGTCACACTGTTGATTATGACATCATATGATTGATGGATAGACTGGAATCCGCCATTGCATGAACCATGAAAGCTTCAGCATGTAATACACCTAACTGCATTAGCCTAAGATGCAACTATACCATAAGTTTGATGATCAAAAGGTTGAAGGGTGTTGCAAAAATGACCCAGACAACAATATATGTATGTTCATTGAACAGTGGAAAGTAGGTTACATTGACATACCTTTGATAAGCAACACACTTTTATTTATACACCAAGTTTGGTTACTGTATTCAAGAGCTTTGAAACTAGTCATTAGACGTTAATTTTCTATGATATTCAGTGAACCATGAAAAGTAAGTCATGCTGATCTACTTTGGATATATGACACACCTCTCGCTTAAGATGCATGCATAATATGTATATACAAATTGGTTGGATACCATGTGTGAAAAGCTCTTGATACCAGAATGATTCTCTATGTGGTTCAGTGAACACTGAAAAATAGGTGATGCTAAGAGATACATTTGAAATATGACACATCTGTAGGCTATGATGCATCCATATACCAAGTTTGGTGAGTATGAGTGAATAGTTTTTGAAACATGGGGCACTAGGGCCTGCTGCTCACATGGAATGTTAGTATTTGAGCAAAGACAGGATACCATCAATTTTAAATGTTTATAAAACATAGTGCAAAATCCAAGATGGCTCCCCGCCAAATAGACCAATCAGGAGCACACGAGAACAATTTTCAATTCCTATGTGCCGAAGATGTTTCCTGCTAAATCTAACTGAAATCAACACAGTGGTTCTTGGGAAGAAGTCATTTGAAGCTTTGCTGTCTTTTCCAATTCCTATAGGAGTCTTGGCAGGAAATTAAGCTAAGATGTTCGTCAAGCTGCTGGTCCGATAAAAGCTAAAGTGTAAAATTTGACACCACCATACGGATAACTGTATGTATAGCAATGTATGCCATCAAAATCTATCAAATAAAAAATCCAATATGGCCACCAAATGTTCAGTTTTGATTGGTCCATGGGGGGGGGGGGGCATGTTTCTTAACATATCAACTTCCATTGAAAAAAGATTTAATGGCCCTCACACCCTAATCATTATTTCCAAATTTTGGTATGACTTCTTCAGCGGGTCAGAAATATGGCCAGGTTTTTGGATTATCAAATGCTCTTCCACAAACTTTAATGGCCCTTATCTCCAAGTCATATTTCCCAAATTTTAGCCTGATCACTTCGGTGGTTCAGGAGGGTCACGTTTTGTGAAAACCAGGTAATCAAAGATGGCCATCAAGCAAATTGACCAATCAGTTCACGCAAACTTTCGTCAGCTCCTGCTCTAGATGAGGTTTCAAATCAATCGGGCAAGTGGTTTTAGAGAAAATGCTTAAATGTGTTTTTTTAAATTGTGCAAAATCCAAGACTGCCTACCAAGAACAAAATCGATTAAACAGTTTCGTAGCAAACTTGCATCTCTCTGAAAAGATGCTTTTTGTCAAATCTTATTGAAATCGGCCTAGTTGTTCTTGAGAAGGCACATCTTCACAGAAGCACGACAGATGATCACCACTACATAAGCTCACTTGTTCTCTTAGGCCAGGTGAGCTAACAATGGTCCAGACAAATGAACAGAGGCATGTATACACAATATAGGTAAATCTTAAATCAAGCATACCGGTAATATGAACGAGGGTAATATGAATGAGGGTAATATGAATGAGGGTAATATGAACGAGAGTAATATGAACGAGGGTAATATGAATGAGGGTAATATGAATGAGGGTAATATGAACGAGGGTAATATGAATGAGGGTAATATGAATGAGGCTAATATGAATGAGGGTAATATGAATGAGGGTAATATGAATGAGATTCGAACAACGGAAAACTGGCACTAACATAGAGGAAAAAACTTAGTCAGTTGACAGATATTCAACGAGAGTCTGATGTTGTTATTCATTCTACATATCAACTTACTTAGCAATGAACTGCACAGCACACCGTGGAAATAATTTAACATCTATACAAAACAAAATATGTACTGTTGAATATTTTGGAGTTAATTTGATTGGAAGCCATTGCTGCCGCAGCCGTCCAATCAAATTAACTCCAAAATATTTAACAGAACATTTTTTTTGCATTGTGGTCAAAATTGCTCTAACATGTTTATATTTTTGTTTTGGAAACATGTTAACTTATTTCTGAGCTGAACGGTATATTGAACATATATGCTTCATTGATCCATTGTATTTATTGTCAAGATTAACCTTTTAATGGTCAAGATTTGTAAAGAAAGTTTGAAATTCTACCCAGTGCTTGTCTATTTCCACTCCCAACGAGAATATTCTTTCACACTGGAATGTCTGGCTCGCTAATTATTCCTGTTGTAAATTTTCAAAAGTAGTCTTTGGGACTGAAAAATTGTTTTATCCTTTACCCTCTAAAAAGGATAAAACAATAGCAAATACACGTTTTCATAATACTTGATTAGGTAAGTCTTTAAACAGACATATAAACATGAGATTCGAGTGTCAGCCAGTATGTAAATTGTGTCACTAACATATTGTATTTTATCACATAAACAAACTTGTATTCTATTGCATAACATACACTAAGCCTTTCATAGTCAAATTTGGTCAAGAAAGTTTTAATTTTCTCTTAAGAAATTTCCATTTTGCAGGCCAACAGAAGACTTTTTTGAGAATTTACCACAGGCCAGGATGACTAAGACATCTTGTAATATTATTTTACTACCGCTAAAATGTTTTAGGATGAAACAGCTGGGTATATTTTAATAAAATGCTCAGAAAATTTAAAAGATCAATAAACAGTAATTTCAAACCTGATATCATAAAATGTTATGTTTATCACTTATGTTTTGCTGCGTATTGATCACAACTCAAAGTAGTGAAACGCTGCCGCGATAAACAAAAAAGATAACATACATTGTCAAAAAAATGGCCAGAATCATTGTAGAAATTAGAAATAATAGCTTGTGTGATAAATAGTCTCATGCTCCCTATGGCTCTTATGGGCAGAAGGCTAATGGAGTGATCTAATCTGTCGCTCAATTAAATGACATCATAATCAAACCTCACTAGTTAGCTGATAGCACAATCATAATGGCATATAGCTGTCATGAAAATTGAAAAGTCTGTCAAGTGTATGAATTGTATGTCTGATGAATTTACAATTTAATAAACACCTTGTTGAATATTTTGAAACTAACTTGCCTGGGAGCTGCTGCCTTACGCCTGGTAATCTAGCTATAGAACGGTTAAATGTAAAATTAACCTGCATGCACTAAGTCCATCTAAGCTCAAAACCTAACCTGAAAGTCCCCACACTGCAGATATGATAATAATGCATGGTAGCAATGATATAGATGCCAGTAATGATTGAATTGGAAACTGGAATCCCCCATTATGAACACATATTTATGTACTTAATAACAGCATTTGAACTCGCTTAACTCATCAACCCTCTGACCAGTAACGTAGTGAATATTCTGCTGAATATTTTGAAACCAACTTGACTACGGCAGCAAAAGGGTCCAGTAAAATTAGTTTCAAAATTTTCAACAACATCCTGTTATAGCTGTTATGACATTGAGGCACATTGGAATTTCAACGGGTTAAAAAAATATTCAAAACGGAACATAATAATTTGACCAACACGTAGGCTTGCACGATATTGTCCTAGGCGGTATCGCGATATATCGTGGTGAAAAAAATCGCGATATTTCGATATATCGTACAGCCTATTTTAAGGTATATGAATTCACGGGGTGAATTGGTCTTGGGTCGAGTTGGACTGCATGGGGGGGGGGGGGGTGGCTTATGTAGCCATATCGGTTTGAGTTTTCATATCCGATTTAGCCGGATTACTTCTAATTGGGAAATTTCAACAAAAACTTGAAATCCAGTCGCCAAGATGCTTAAACTAAGACCGATCGTTAATAACACGAAAATAGGACACAATTAATAATTTCTTGCCGCCTTACCCATTGGCTTAATGTATACCATATCCATCATTGCGGGAGTGAAATTATTATATTGGACAACCTAAATATTGTGTACTCTGTTAAAATCATCGTTTATTACATGAAAATGAACCCTAAAATTTGCCATTTCATCTCGTCTTTGTGTAAATATACAAATCACGTGATATTAGGAATGTACTTTAGATCCATAGATATCTAATGTTTAGATCTGCTGCGCATTTACCGAGTACCCGGTTAATAATAATAGTTAGCCTTCAGAAACATCTCGGATAGTTCACCTTGCTTGCTAAAGCGTGTATATCATCTCATTTAGCTATCACATTTGTGAACGCACCACCCTCACCTCCAAAACCAGGAGAGCAAGCAATATCACGTGATCTATACACCTGTGCAAAAGTTAAGCACCACCCTATTTTTACGCACATGCGAGGGTATATTCATGTGCTATGAAGAAAGCAATAGCATACACATTTATGTACCCATCCATCTTAGTGCAAGAGGTAATAATGCAACTAGAGGAATGCTGATTATGATGGTGGGGAAACACTGTATGTTTTTGTTTGAACTTGAAAACGAGGCCTGAATATGGTTACGTTGACACAACTGACAACTATTGCCCTACAGTTGACACACGTGGCTAGATTGTCATTAATGGTGTCTGAAAATGAAGCTTAACATCTGTGCACGAGTTTGAGACTGTCATTATTAATACCGGGTATATCCACCTTGTGCCTGGATGACGGCCTGGACACGACGTCTCATGCTGGTCACCAACCGACTGATATGTGGTATTCGTTGCCATTCAAGATGGAGTGCGTCTGTTAATTCCTGTAGGTTCTGCACAGGAGGATCCCTCCTTCTCACCATGTTTCCCAGAATGTCCCAGATATGCTCAATAGGGTTCATGTCAGGGCTCCTTGCTGGCCATGGTAGGGTTTCGATGGCATTCTGGCAGAGGTATTCATGCACAGCTCTAGCACGATGTGGTCGGGCGTTGTCATCCATGAATATAGGGTGGGTTCCAGGTGCATGATTTACAAAATGAGGGACCACAACTCTATCCAGTATGGAATCTTGATATCTTTGTCCATTTAGTGTTCCAGGTACAGTCAACAGATCCAGCTAACAATCAAATGAGATGCACCCCCATCTCATAACGGAACCTCCACCAAATGGAACTTCTTCCATGATGTTATGTTGGTTGTACGCCGTGCGTCTGGACCTCCATACACGAGTTCGACCATCTGTGGCATGAAGCAGGAACCGACTTTCATCGGACCAGTGTACCTGTCTCCAGGATCTCATGTTCCAGTGTCTTCTTTCGTTGCACCACCTCAGACGCTCCTCTTTGTGGTGTGCAGTGAGGAGAGGACGTCTGACAGGTCTCCTAGCTTTCATGCCAGCAGCATACAGTCTCCTTTTGACGGTAGACATTGACACTCTATTGCGCGTTTCCCATTGCTGGCTGAGCACTCTGCTGTTGGTGAATGGAGATCTCCTAACAAGGCGTACTAGGGCTCGATCATCACGGGAAGTAGTCTTCTTCGGTCTTCCAGATCTAGGCCTGTCCTTCACCTCGTTAGTTTGCCCATGTTTTGCAATCAAACGACTGATTACAGTATGGTTAATGTTCAGCTGTCTGCCAATCTCTCTGCATGACATACCAGTGGTATGCATGCCTATGATTTTCCATTTCACACGATCACTTAACCTTCGTCTTGCCATAGCGGTTCACAATCAAGAGCTAATTCTCTCTGTACAAATAAACCACGGTCATGAACACAAAATTCCTAATCTTGTCGCCTAAATCTGTATGTAATGTTCTACACCTCAAACTGGACTTTTACATAACTGAACATGTGTGCTGTTTCCCGCCATGCACGGACATCAAGCGGCGTGAAGTCATGCATGCATGTGCATTTCGTACTTGGAATTATGTCAGCTAACGCGGGGACAAAAAGTATGGCAGCCTAGTTGTACCATCATGTTTCTACGTTCTATTGTTTTTGCTGGTGCTTAACTTTTGCACAGGTGTATATATATTTTACTAATAATAGTTAGCCTTCAGAAACATCTCGGATAGTTCGCCATGTTTGCTAAAGCATGTATACCTTCTCATTTAGCTATCACATTTGTGAACGCACCACCTCTCGCCTCCAAAAACAGAAGAGCAAGCAATATCATGTAATTTATTTATTCCCGCGACGCCATTTAATGTCAAATTTTGGATTAATTTTGAGTTTATAAACCATGCTTATTACAAAACATGCAATATTTATACCTTCCCATGTAATAATTTCACTCCCGCGATCATCGTTTTGAGGTATACAGTAAGGCGGCAAGAAACTATTTCGTATTAATGTCAGTCTTTCAAAGCAATTGAATGAACTTCAACTTTTTTACTTATTCCTAGTATAATCCCACCCCTTTCTCAGAGATGTTGGTTTGGAAATAAATTGAACATCTTGCCGTAATAGACACCTATGCTACAAATAGACAGAACACGGCATGACCGTAAAATTCTGGCGATATTTCGATTTTTTCAAAATCGCATCCTAAAATATCGTGGCTGGAAAAAAAAATCACGATTTTCGATAATATCGAATAATCGTGCAAGCCTACCAACACGCACATACACACCACACAAACAAACAGAGAGCTAACCAAATCCATGGTTATAGTCATATTTCCTATTCACAGATATGTACTATCTATACAGATTAATTTCAGTGGGCAAGATAATTAAAATACTTTTATAGTAAAAACATAAATTTGTAAAATAATATTAACAGTATATTAGATATCTTAGAAGTAAAGTAAAATTTAAAAGGTTATACAAGAAAAAATTATATATTGGTAATCTTAATCATTTCATGGCGATACCGGCGAAAACTGACCTCTGCAGTGGTCTTGAGGAATGCCCATTTTCAGACTATTTTTGAAAATTTACCACAGGAATGACTGGCTTGATAACCGAGGCAGTAATCTCAGCACTAATTTTTCAAAAATATAAGCATTTAGCCATTAAAGGGTTAATTGGCACACCGATGAGATTCAATTAACAATGTGTAAATATTGCCACTATTCTCTCTAATATTAGAGATTTTTGTAACCATTTCACTGATGAATTACCTATATCTCAATTTCTTTGCACCCATACAGGAATACCGTTGAATATTTTGCAATTAATTTGACTGGAAGCAGTTGCTGCCTTAGGCAGCAACGGCTTCCAGTCAAACTAATTACAAAATATTCAACAGAATGAGTTTTATATTGCAAAGAATTTACTGTATCGCGGATTTGTCGGTGAAAGGGTTAATTGAGACACATCTTGTAAATGCTTCATTAACCCTTTCACGACCAAATTCCTATGAAAGTACATTCTTTATGATATAGAAGTTATTCTGTTGACTACTTTGAAACTAATTTGACTGGAAGCTTTAGGAGCACCGGCTTCCAATCAAATTATTGTCAAAATATTCATCAGTATTCCTGTGTTAGCGTTGAAAATGAAATATGGAGAGTTCATCGGTGAAAGGGTTAGGAAGTTATATAAGGCACTATACAGAACAGCACAAAATTCCATTCAACATATAACATAAATACTGTTACTATTTTCTTGAATATTAGAGATTTATATTATACATCTTATTATCTTATTATATGACTTTTGTTAATTAAGACACATTTGTCAATGCTTCATTAACACTAACTCTCGAATTTGTTCAAGAAAACTTCAATTTTCTCATAGAAAATGTCCATTTGCAGAGCAAGAAATGACTATTTTTGAAAATTCACCACTGGAATGACTGGTTCGGTTATCGAGCCAGTCATTCCAGCGGTAAATTTTCAAAAACAGTCTTCTTTTGGTCTGGGAATTGACATTTCTCAAGACCACTGCAGAAGCCGTTTTTGGCTGATATGAGTGTTAAAGGGTTAGGAGCTTATATAAGACACTGTATAGATCAGCACAAAATTCTATTCAAGTTGTTCACAAATTCTCCTTTGAGGACTTTGACTCACGAGCAAACAAACACGTGTGTCATGGGTGGGTATTCCCTCAATTTGTTTCTACTTTAGGTAATAGAGTAGCTATTTAGCGACCAGGCCAGGGCGGCGGAACAGGGGATGTGGGGCCTGCAGCCCCCACCATTTTATGAGTGTGGGAGCAGTCTCCTCATTAAAATAGTCTTGTACTGTAAAAAATGTGCTTCTTTAAAATTTGATTAACACTGCACTAACCTGACTTAAGTGGGTCTATCCATCTGCAGCTCCATCCTGACCCTCAATACTATGATCAATTGGTAGTGAAAGTGAAAGCGGAACCCAAGTGCTTCTTTATTACTCAGAATGCATGAAATGGCTTCTCAGGTCATCTAATTTTCAAAATTTTCTGGGGGAGGACCCCATGACTCTGCTCTAGGGTCATCCACAACCCCCTTTAAAAGACCTTCCGCCACCCCTGCAGGCCACGCCACAAATAGTATTTAAGGTGATCTTGAAAAATGTCTTGAGAACCGAATATTTTAGAAAATGTACCACTGAAATAACTGGCTCGGCTATCCGGCCAGTCATTCCAAGCTATGTTTTATTAAAATATTCTTCTCTTTATCTGCAGATGGACATTTCCCAAAACCACTATAGCTTCCATTTCTGTCTGTGTTGAGCACTCACTGGTTAATGACATGCTTTGTTTGCTCAATCAAACTCTCACCACTTGCTTAGTTATTGCTGTTCTGTTCAAAGTACATGTAATCCACTAGAAACGTTGAGCCGAGTAGAATCACCTTGAGAAGCAGGCTCATGTCACGCGGCACTAGAAATACAAGAATAGTATGTAATGTTGTGACTGTAAATCATCAATACACTATTATGATCGAACCCCCACCCCCACCCCACACGTAGACATCATTATTATGTGGTTAAATCAATTGGAAACAGTTGTCATTCAAAGATTATACTCACTTAAAGGCACACATTCACACAAGAATGATTGAAAATAAAAATTTTTAAATCGTGTACTTTTAGGGGCTTAATCTGTGTACCTCAATGTAATGAAACGAAATAAGACTTAATATATGATGATTTCAGTTCGTATAAATTAATATAATTTTTTAACTTGTGAAATTGAATTACAGACTCATGTCTCTAATTCAATTTCACAGCTTAAAAAATTATATCAATTTACGTCTAACGAAATCATCAAATGCTACGGTTTATTTCGTTTCAATACATCTAGGCCCACAATTTAACCTCTAAAAGTATACAATCTAAACAATTTTATTTTCAGGAATTTTGCTGTGAATATGCACCTTTAAAAAATTAACAATAGGTATTCGAGACAATTCGGAGTCTTGCCTACCCAAACAAATCTGAACCATTTCACCGACAAATCCCTGAAAAAGTAAATTCTTTACGCTATAAAACTTATTCTGTTGAATATATTGAGATTAATTTGACTGGAAGACGTTGCTGCCCAGGGCAGCAACAGCTTCCCATCGAATTAAGTTCGATAACCGAGCCAGTCATTCCAGTGGTAAATTTTCAAAAAAGTCTTCTCTTGATCTACAAATGGGCATTTTCTATGAGAAGATTGAAATTTCATTGAACAAATTTAAGGGTTAAAGGATTGATCACAATTACATAATACCACATAATTAGTTAAGTATAACTGCTGTCCACAATGTAAAAACAACTGCTGTCAAGAAATCAAAGTTCTTCATTAACACTTTGACCCTTGAATTTGGTTTAAAAAAATTAAATTGTTTCATAGAAAATGTCCATTTGCAGACCAAGAGAAGACTATTTTTGAAAATGTATCACTGGAATGACTGGCTCGTGGTGCCTGATATTTCCTAGACCATATCGCGATAAATAGTGCAATATGATCGTGATATATTTGTATATATTGTATGTCACAATATTGGAAAAAATCTTCAAATCTTCATGGGTGGCGTGAGTCTGGTCATGCAGTTACACAATACACACATTGGTAAAAGTGTCAAGGAGAACCTGAGTGGCATACTGTTGAATATTTTGAAATTATTTTGTCTGGAAGCTGCCTTAGGCAGCAACAGCTTCCTGTCAAACTAATTTCAAAATGTTGAACATAGCTTAGTAAATTGTTCATGATTTTAAGATTTTTTCACTTCAGCATCGCAAAAAATTGTGATTGATAATCGAGAAATCATGCATCCCTACTATGAACACTTACAGCGGATTGTGAAATCATTAGCAGAAGCACAAACCTCTCTCCATCCACCCCAGTGTTTGATGATGTCAGCGACTTCCTGATGTCCATCACCATCATACACCTTAAAGAACAAACAAACAAGCATGAATGTTCCTCAGCTGAAATTTTCACATTTATATAATTTCCAATAGTAGTTTCCAAGCTATACATAGATCCAGAATTTGAATTGATCAGGACCCAGCGTTTTTTTAACTCAGATCAAGTCTGGAAATTCGCATTCACTTTGAGATCTGTTGCTATGATAAAAGTTGAGCCAAATCAGACCAGCCGTTTTTTAGATACATCTCCAGACATACAAATACACAGACTGACAGACCTGAATGCAATACCATCTTCCCCTTGTTGAGGGTAAAAATAATTTGCAACATATGCTGAAAAAGGTTTTCATGACAAACCCTTCAAAAGATATCAACGCATAACTAGAAATTGACTTTTTATCTGTGTGTAGGAGTTTAATAGTTCATTAGCAGTCCATTAATTAGTTAGTTAGTTAGTTAGTTAGTTAGTTAGTTAGTCCATTAGTTAGTTATATGTAGTTAGCTAGTTACATGTAGTTAGTTAGTTACATGTAGTTAGCTACAGGTAGTTAGCTCGTTAGCTACAGGTAGTTAGTTAGTTACATGTAGTCGGTCAGTCATCAGTCAGTTTAGTTAGTTAGTTAGTTAGTTAGTTAGTTAGTTAGTTAGTCAGTCAGTCAGTCAGTCAGTCAGTCAGTCAGTCAGTCAGTCAGTCAGTCAGTCAGTCAGTCAGTCAATCAGTCAGTCAGTCAGTCAGTCAGTCAGTCAGTTAGTTAGTTAGTTAGTTACATGTAGTTAGCTACAGGTAGTTAGTTAGTTAGTTACATGTAGTCGGTCAGTCATCAGTCAGTTTAGTTAGTTAGTTAGTTAGTTAGTTAGTTAGTTAGTTAGTTAGTTAGTTAATTAGATAGTTAGTTAGTTAGTTAGTTAGTTAGTTAGTTAGTTAGTTAGTTAGTTACATGTAGTTAGTTAGTTAGTCCGTTAGTTAGTTATATGTAGTTAGTTAGTTACATGTAGTTAGTTAGTTACATGTAGTTAGCTACAGGTAGTTAGTTACAGGTAGTTAGTTAGTTAGTTAGTTACATGTAGTCAGTCAGTCATCAGTCACTTTAGTTAGTTAGTTAGTTAGTTAGTTAGTTAGTTAGTTAGTTAGTTAGTTAGTTAGTTAGTTAGTTAGTTAGTTAGTTAGTTAGTTAGTTAGTTAGTTACCTGTAGTTAGTTAGTTAGTTAGTTAGTTAGTTAGTTAGTTAGTTAGTTAGTTATACATGGCTAGGTTTATCACGAACGCATGCCATAATTGCTGATGGACTAAGCATTGTTGTATGAATTGTATGTCTTTACTACTTAATAAACATTCTGTGGAAAATTTTGAACCTAATCTGACTGGGCGCTGTACAACAGCATCAAGTCAAATTAGTTTCAAAATATTCAACAGCTTACCTGTAGTTTACTGGAAATTGAGATTCAGAGATTGCAGTGGGTGGAGGTTAGCTAGAGATGGGCGGGGCATAACTAAACATGGATTACGCCATTGGATTGGAAAACATTGCTGCCTTCCAATCCAATGGGCCTTTCCGGTTTTAGCTATGCCCCGCCCATCTCTAGCTAAGCTCCACCCACACATCGCTCATGTTGGGATCCACACAGGTAAGCTGTTGCTGTTGCTGATTACAAATACATACAATTCATACAATATGTCAGACCATTTGAGATTTGATGACGGTCTATATGGAACCCTTTGTGACGTAATGATTGTGATGTCATCATACGCACACTGAGCTGATTATGATGTCATACGAGGTCAGATGATGGATGGATACTCTGGAAAGCGAACTAATATGTTTCAGTCTTTGTTTTGGAAACACGTTAACTTACTATTGAGCTTTACAGTATATGGCGGCCATACCTTGAAATGAACATCAGTACAGCATTTGCAATAACAACAATCTCCGACAATGTTGAACAACACATCCCCAGCCATGTTAAACACCTTGTACTTCGGCGTCCAGCATGTCCACCTGAAACAGCCAACACATTTAGTTATCAGAAACTAATACACTAGACCTATCCTCTACAAAATAGAAGGCGCTAGAGGCCTGTATCGCTCACCTGGAACATTGACAGTTCAAGTAGAAAGGCTGTAATCTACATGTAGAGCTCTATATCTTTGTCAGAAATTCAACAGTTCTGGACAAAACCATAGCAATTTAAGTTTTAAAAATATGAATTGTTGCCGGTCATTTTAGGAGTAATATCTTCAACGATTTCCTGGTCATTTCCAGAAATCCAAGTAGGCTTCCAAAAGAAATTGACCAATCAAAATTTTGAATAGAAGTTTGGAAGCCTACCACCATAAAATTCCTTCCACCAAAGTTTCATTGAAAGCAGATCAAGGAGTAGGACTTAGTATTTCTTGAAAATTTCGGAAAATCAAAGATGGTTGCCGGAAAATTGATCAACAAAAATTACCACCATAGGGTCCCTTAAGCAAAAATTGGTAACAGAAGAGTAGGATTATTAAAAAATAATCGTGATTACTCGATTAATCAGCTTGGATACAAATTACCAAGACATAACAAAAAAAATATCAATGACAAAAATTGCAATGGTGTATAGAAAAGTCCATTTGCATGGCAAGAGAAGACTATTTTTGAAAATGTATCACTGGAATGACTGGCTCGATTCTCGAGCCAGGCATTCCAGTAATACATTTTCAAAAATAGTCCTCTCTTGCCTTGCAAATGGACATACATTCACTAAGCAAAATGTAATTTTTCATGACCAATCGCATTAAAAAAGAATTGAAAATTAGGTTTTGAAATATTTTCTGCAATAGAAAATATTGACGATTATTCGATTATTTTCGATTTAATCGTGTAATCGTGCAAGCCTACAAAAGAGCACTGCCTAGTGGAGCGTAATACACCTGTCTTTGATGAACTTTAAGCTTTTCAGGAAGGAAAATACCATACTTTTGTGTATTTTGTACACCTTAATAGATAATACGCTAGGCAAAATTTGACAAACTATGAGCCACAATACTTATGCAGGTGTATAACACGCAGTTGTAGTTGAGAAAAATCATAGATCATATGTTGATATGTCGAAAATTGGTAACTTAAACGAAATCAAGGATTTCTTTTTTCACGAGAGAGTTGATACTTACCTCCCTAATACTTTTGATATTGCTAAATATTGGCTTTCACTCAATAAACACTCAGATTAAAACAGTTAGGTGCCCCTACTGGGCAGGGAGTCAGAGCGTAGTCTGGCGGATGCCAGCCCCACCACCGCGCATGCGCAGACTAGCACTTCCTCTGACTAATTTATTGGCTGATACACATGCAACTATTAAGAGCCTGAAGACCGAGCCTCTGTGGGGTGGAGAGGCCGGGTCCGTATCTAGGGAGGTAAGTATCAACTCTCTCGTGAAAAAAGAAATCCTTGATTTCGTTTATTTCACATCAAGAGTATACTTACCTCCCTAATACTTTTGATATTGCCAGAATTCGACAGTGAATTCGGCGGGAGGGAGGCGAGGTCAAAAGACCAGCTCATCCCTATACGCTTTTCTGCGTTTAAGGCACTTAAACTTCTGAAACTGTATGAAAAAACAGTCAGGATTTGACTAACCATCGGATAACACCCCCGATGTATGAGAGATGACCGAATGTCATATGCGCTCCCCCCCCTCCTTCCTAGGAGGAAGAGTCGAATGACCTCAATGTCCTATACGCTCTCTACGTACACGTGCCATGTACTACAGGACAGAGACGAAAAAACTCCATTTTCGTATACTCTCAACAATGAACCACATAAATACACAAAACCATCATCATATAAATAACGGGTAACGTGACAAGACAATCAACAATGGACAACACATACACAAGACTGACCTTGTTGAAATGGCTGCTGACATCCTCTTCCCATTGGTGAAGATCGATGCAGTCCCAAATTAGTGGTTGTTTCCATAAATTAATTGTGAAATATATAAGCAATGAGGAAACCCCATCAAAAATATATATGCCTAGTTATTTTTTCAAAATCGACAAGGCGAGAGGATTAGAGGTGTCACGGAGATAATGGTCTGTAAAACTTGACTCACAGTGCCACTGAGCCACCGACATAATATCATCCACAGGGACCCCATTAAATAGGGCAGTGGATGTCACTACGCCGCGGACACTGTGAGCCTTGGCCACGTCAACCTGCTTCCCGGTGGCGGATTTATGGCAAAACTGAATGCATTCTACAATCCACCTGGAAATGGTGTCCTTAGAAGCCCTGCCATGGGGTTCAATATATGACAACCATAACGCTGACTGATCGGTGCGCCACTCCGCCGTACGTTGCTTGTACCGGCAAAGCGCCCGGACAGGACACCATGCTTTAGAATTAGGATCATATCTAGTTAAAGC
>CM067368.1:57981166-58054247 GCA_034401795.1 Chaetoderma sp. LZ-2023a
TTTCTTGAGAATTATTGGAATACTTCGCTTCAAAAATTGAAATGAAGTCAAGTCACTGTAGGACCCATAAGATCACCAAATTTCAAGTCGATCAGAGCCAAACTCATTTTGGCAGCCATTAAAAAAAGTTCATTTCTTGGGGTAATTTGACCCCAAAATGTGCACCTGGTTGTTATTTTGATTTTCATTCCGAGTTCATTTCTGCAAAAAAACGAAAAATTATATTCTTGGCCAAAATTTTTTCATGGTGGCCATTTTGAAAAAATTATTTAAAAAAAAAAATCATCAGTGGTAACATTTTATCCAAGTATGGGAGTGATCCGATCAAAACTCTAGGCGCAGTAGCACTTCAAACATTCATTTGAAAATCCCCATACATTTCCCATAGGACTTTTTTGCCCACTCAAAGGTGGGTAGCTCGAAAACCCTTGGGCCGATCCAAAATAAAAGTAATAGTGCAAAAAAATAGTCAAAATGCCCCAAAACGAAATCTATTGTTATGTAGATCACAATCATCACATCCCTGTATAGTATAGACCACTTCTGTAAAGTTTCATTGAGATCAGATGAGCCAGTGTTGAAAAATATGTTGATTAAAAAACCTTAACCAAAACTGCACAAATGACAGACGACGATGACAACGACGACGACGCTGCCAGAATTAGTGATCCCTATGTCTCGCTTTCTGCTTCGCAGGCAAGACAAAAATAGCTTTGTTTCCTGTAAACCTTCCAGGTGAAATTTTTCTTTTTTTCACCCGGCCGGGAATAAAATAATTTTATATAAATAAAATTCTACCCAGCATAAATGTTAAAACATGCATACATTTGTAAAACTATACAAATTACAATGTTTTTAAGGCCATTTGTATGCAATGTGAATCCCTTTTACTAATTATGTTATGAAAAACATGACAAATATGGCAATTACAACCATATTTAATGGACATCTAGTCAAATATCTGAAAAACAAAATATTTATGACCTTTTTAAAATAAATTAATAACTGCAAAAAAAATAACATTTCCTCCCTCCATACTGAAGTTTTTTTCCCACACCTTGTTTGCAGGAAGCAAAATCTTTTTTATGGATGGCCTAATATCATATTAATCTACAATATACGACATCATAAAATCTTTTCATATTTGGTAGGCCTTCCAGTCATTATATAGTTTAGTGGAACGCCTCCAATCACAAAGGTTTAATTTTTGCAACAGGCCCGCTAACAGAAAACAACAATCTATTTTAGTTTAATTTCTCGGGTGCTTAAGCCATTTTTTTGGCCGTCTGATTCTGTTTTGGATCTTGATATGTTTGTCGCATTCATTACTCAAAATGGATGAATAATAAGGTAGACAGACTACTTGGTCGGTACATAAAATTTTACAACTTGGGCGTGCCGTTTTGACCTAAAATGTTGAGCAAAAAACCTTTTGACATAAGGCGCGGGCACGGATTTGCTAACATATGGACAGACAGCATGTGCCATCACATGCTAACATATGGATTGACACCACATGCCATCACATGCTAACTTATGGACAGACAGCATGTGGCATTACATGCTAACATATGGACAGACACCACATGCCATCACATGCTAACATATGGACAGATACCACATGCCATCACATGCTAACATATGGACAGACATCTTACGATGGGCATATAAAAATCAGCCAAATAGTTTAGGAGACAGTTTAAAGGCTTTAAGGAGAAAATTGCAGAAAATCAGACGTACGCTGAAAAAATTGACCATTCAAAATTTAGAAGCATTGAAGCCTACCACGATAGGATTGTTCCACCAAGGTTTCATTGAAATTGGACCACTTGTTAAAGTTATCCTGAAGCAATAAAATTAGAATGAAATCATTAGAAAAATTCAGTGATGTTATAAGCCACCATTTTAGTTTGATATCTGTAGCCGCCATTATTTGGGATTCTATTGTTCTCACTGTTGCACAATGCTTAGTATAAAACCATTCCCATAAAGCTAATGATAGCCATTGTACTGTTGGCTTCCAATGTAAGCAGAGCTGTAAAAGATATTTTGAGCGATTTGATTGAAAGTTGCAACAACTTTGTAAAATTCCTCTCAGAACAAGGGGCCTGTGGTGCTCACCTGCACCATTGGCATTTAAACCATTTGCATTTAAATAGACATGATGGATGGTTTTGGGAAAATCCAAGATGGCCACAAAAAAAATTGAGCAATCAAGATTCTCGTTTAATATGGTGAAGCCTACAATCATAGGAGCGTTCCACCCAAGTTTTGTTGAAATCAGGTTATTGATTGACAGAGTACTATTTTTTAAACGGTTCCAGAAAACTTTCAGAAAATCAGAAATGGCTGCCAAAACATTGACCTATCAAAATTCTGAATAGGATTTCTAGTGGCTATGACAATAGGAGCCTTCCAGCCAAATTTGGTTGACATTGCGCAAGCGATTAATGAGGAGTACCGTATATCGCCTAATAATAACCGCATCCTTAATAGAAGTCGCATGCCAATTTTCGAGGTTGAGCCATCCTAATTTCTTAGCAGTTTTAAAACACTAAATATATCTAATAGAAGCTGCATCCTTTGCCCTGTAGGTGGGGCTTAGAATACACCTTCCGTATCCTCTGCGTGTTGTAAGAGGCGACTAAAGGAGGTAAGGGTGAGGTAACCCTGAGAGAAACCTCGAGTGCTGAAGACGGAGGTTCCAGGCCGCACGGCGCACTCTAATAAACCATGGATCCACGCACTTAACGCTTATGATCATGTCGATAGTCACTTACAGGACTGGCGGTATGATCAGCGAACGAAAAGAAGAAAGAAGCTGCATCCAAATTTCAGCTGTTTATGTAAATAAATGTTAAATAAAACAAGATTTGAAAGGAGATTTTGCAATAACTTCGTGGAAATACCATCCAAATTACGTCACCTCCGTGTATGATACGACTATCAACGGAAAAGGTATTTTAAGGGGTACCAAATATACGGATCAGATTGAATGTATAATAATCGGCTACCATCGCGTAATGATTATATATATATTATATATATATATATATATATATATATATATATATATATATATATATATATTATATATATATATATAGTACATTCCGAGTTCCCGAATCCTGTATATTAGGTCCGTAAAATGACGATTCTACCGAGTATTAATCAGCTTCCGCGATAGGACGAGTTTACGCTGTCACTCTCATAGCTACTCGAAGCTCCCCTCCTATATATGTGGATTGAGTAAATCTCTACCCGGGTACTAATATTAGCGCCATCGCGCTCCTCGAGCAATGCCCTAAATCCATCCTACAAAGGGAGACACTAAGCGGAAGCTGATAAATGCAGCGATTTCTATTTTTTTCTCAACGACATTTTATGTCAAAATTTGGATTAATTTTGATGAAATAAACAATGTTTATTAAAATATGCGCAACATTTAGGTGGCCCCAATTAATAATTTCACTTCCGTGATGATGGATATAAGGTGTACATTAAGCATAGGTGTAAGATGATAAGATTTTCTAGCGTGATCATTTAAAAAAAAAAAAATTTCGGGAAATATACCTAATAGAAGTCGCCCCTCCAGCTTACTTAGAGCTTTTGATTTAGCAAATTTACAGCCCTTGTTCTATTAGAAGCTGCGGTTATTATTGAGCGAATTACGGTAGCATTTTATACAAATTCCCATTTTTTGGAAAATCCACGATGGCCACCATCAAAATCAAGCCGTCAAAATTCTGTATACATGTTCTGAAGCGTACTGGCCTAGGGCTATTCCAGCTGAGCTCAAAATGTTCAGAAAATCCAAGATGGTTGCCGGAAAAACTGACCAATCAAAATTCTGTATACAAGTTTTGAAGCCTACTGCCCTAGGCTCGTTCCCCAGCCAGTCTGGTTCAAATTGCCCAAGCAGTTAATGAGTAGTAGCGCTAATGATTTTCAGCTATTTTTCGGAAAATCGAAGATAACCACCAAAGTAATTGACAAATCAAATGTTCTGAAACATACCACTTTAGGGTCGTTCCAGCCAAGTTTGCTTGAACTGTTTCAAGCGGTTAATGAGGAGTAACCTTTTAAATGATTTACAGAAATTTTCAGATGACTGCCTGAAAATTTGACCAATCAAAATTCTAAAACCTACCAGCCTAGTATCCTTCCAGCCAAGTCTGGTTGAAATTTCTCAAGAAGTTAAAGAGGAGTAGCGCTATAAATGATTTCCTTCATTTTTTTCTTAAATTAGATGGCCGCCAAAAAAAATGGACCAATCAAAATTCTGTATGTTCTGAAGCATACTATGCTAGGGTTCTTCCATCCGAGTTTGATTGAAAGCGGCCAAGTGGTTATCAAGTAGGCGTTTAAGAGATTTCCAGAAATTTTCAGAAAATTCAAGATGGCCACAGGAAAAATTGACCAATCAAAATTCTGTATACAATTTCTGAACCATAGAAGCATCCTATCCTCCCAGCTAAGCCCGGTTGAAATTGCCCAAGCAGTTAATGAGGATTAGCATTTTAAACGATTTCCCACCATTTTTCGAAAGTTTCAAGATGGCCACCAGAAAAATTGACCAATCAAAATTCTGTACATAAATTCTGAAGCATAGCAGCGTATGATCCTCCCATAGCTAATAATCGGTGCCAAGCATTTATTATCACCAACTAGCAAATGTAATGGAATTACTTACGCCGAGACCGATAGAATCTTGGTAACTGCAGGTGAAAAGTAGGTCACATTGACATGCTTTTATTATATTGCATACATTATATGCTAAGCCTACAACGCATGCCTAGTTTTGCCCACACCAAGCCTGATTACCATATACGAAAAACACTTGAAATGACAGTTTGAGCTGCTATTAGGGTGACCAGTCGAACACCTGTCTAGGCATCCAGCGACTGCTCTACATATCTAAACAAGCACACATTTGTGCAATATTAGCATCTCTAATTTGGAATTTTTAATTATGTCACTGTGACCTGGATATTTGAGCCCAAATTTATTGCACTTCTTCGGGACACCACAGACAATCATCCACACAAGTCTGGTCATGATATCTCCAATAGGACCAGACTTATAAAAAAATTAGTTTTCAAAATAATATTTTAATTAATCTGGTCGCTGTGACCGTGACTCTTCTTTGGGACCCTACAGGCAACCTTGCTCGCAAGTGTGGTCACAATATCTCCAGTAGAATGAGAGTTATTGACACGTTAGTTTTCAAAATAATGTTATTTTGATTAATCTGGTCTCTCTGGTCTTAACCTTTGGACTCCAAATTTATCACACCTATTCAGGAACCACCTTCCTACCAAGTTTGGTCAAGATATCTCCAGCAGTACCAGAGTTACATGTATCTACAAATTACTTTTCAAAATAATGATATGTTAATCAATCTGGTCGCTGTGACCTTGACCTTGATACCAAATTTATGACGCTTCTTCGGAACACTATGGGCAATGTTTCACCCAAGTCTGGCCAAGATATCTCCAGTAGAACCAGCATTACGGATAGCGTCGCCATAGTATACTCACTCAGCGATCCTGGCCAGGTGAGCTAATAAATTAACAAGAGCTCGGCAAATGGCGGATAATACCATGCCATGATGACAAAGCAATGAATGAGTGCTATCAGTAACTAGTCATTACTTCCTCATACCTAGACCATTCATGCAATGAAGTTTCAAATAAATCTGCTAGATAGTCATGGAGTTATTGTCCAGAAACCAATTTTCAAGATGGCCGCCGGTGGCTGGTGGTCATGTTGGATTTTGGATCATAATCGATTTCGAAAGGTTTCTTCCTCAGACATAGTCCAGTTATCCTATGAAGCTACAAAGCGATCCGCTAAACAGGAATGCAGTCATCGTTCAGAACACAATTTTCAAAATGGCTGCCGGCCATCTTGGATTTGGGATCATCGTCAATTTAGTTTTTTCCTCAGACCTAGTCCAGTCATCCTCTGAAGTTTCAAAGCGATTCGATAAACAGTAATGGAGTTATCGTCTGGTATTTTGAATATAGCTGTCAGTGGCTGACGGCCATCTTGGATCCTGTAATACGCTTTGCATGGCACTGATATGACTGAGGGTTAGTGATCCAACCCATTCCTGTAGCAAAATTTCAAAGATTGTCTTCTACCAACGTGCAAATGGACATTCAATGTGCAAAATATTTTGACTGTCTCCACCAATTTTGGCTATTAAAGGGTTAGCCTATTATTGGTCAACCCCACCAAAGCTGGCCTCTGCAGTGTTCTTGGCCAATGTCCATTTGCAGGCCAAGAGAAAACCATCTTTTACATTTACTGAACCAGTCATTCAAGTGGTAAATTTCTTGCCCAGAAAATGAACATGGGTTTTTGCGATCAATCATGACAATTGAAGGGTTAAACTTCAAGACTTTTCCAACCATTCATACCTGGACTAAAAGCCGGAGAACATCTTCAGACTTTTATGGAAATCTCTGTACAAACCCACCCCCACACCCCCATCCAAACCCCCATTTAGCTGTCTGCCTGCTGAGTTTGTGCAGGCTATATTTTTTATGGGGTTTAACTAGGGATCTGGTGAATATTTTGAAAACAATTTGATTGAAAGTTGTTGGTGGCTTAGCAACCAACAACTTTCCATCAAACTGTTTTCAAAATATTCACCAGAGCCAGAGTTATAGCCCATTGAAATTGTTGTCTGGTGGATTGCAGCAGTCAGACAGTTAATTTACAGCAGTGTAGATTAATCTAGTGATATTAACACACACGCACGCACACACTCCCACACGCACACACACACAAACACACACACACACACACACACATGCACTGACGCACACATGTAGTATACATACACTTGTTTGATAGTAGCTATAGCCATTCCAGGCGGTGATTCAATGGTCATCTCCTGCATGCAACAGCACCACATACAGCTTCCTTGGCAGCGACATGGTCGGTCAAGCTGGATGACCACATTACCATCATTGTCGGTCATGTGTAATTGGAATGGCCGGAGTGAGCCAAGGAGCTGTCGAGTACAGCAATCAGTATCTGTGAAAACAGTGTTATTACAGGCATCAAAGGCTTTTATTCAAGGAATTTTCAAGGACTGTCATGGTCGCACCTTCAATATTTTCAATGGCCTGATACCACGGTGGACAATGGTCCTGGGGTGAGAAATGAATGGGGAGGGCTGGGATTGAAGGAAATTTCAATTTCCCTTTCTCCGAGATCTAACAATACTCACCATTCTATTACTTCCGATACAGCTAGCCCTGATAGCTGGCCCTAGGACTATAGACTTAGTAAGCTTTACCGACTCCTGGAACCGGATACTCGGCTCTCAACTGCCGAGTACCCATTTGCCATCAAGCTCATATTGTTTGCATAGCCATGGGGCTGGGAGGTTCGGTCCGTAATAGAATGGTGAGTATTGTTAGATCTCGGAGAAAGACAAATTGAAATTTCTCCTTCGATCAATACTCACCATTCTATTACTTCTGATATACACCAGATTTTGACAGTAACCTGGTGGGAAGGGGCAAGCCATCAACTGCTACTTTTGCCACTTGGAGAAAGAGCTAGACTTAAACTTGATTAATGGAGACCTAAAAGGACCATCAAGTTAACGGAACCGAATCACATTCGCATCACTGCTCCCCCCCACCCCCTTTTTTTCTCCTAAGAAAAGGGAGAGAACTCACGAACATGCATCTCGCTTGAAACACAAATATGCCAAGAGGGTTAACTGCTCTTTGCATATATTAGCCTGGGAATGAGCATGAATATATAAGATGAATGAACATGATATATAGAAATAATACAAAAAACTCCCAAATATTGAATTACCTCATGATATTTGGATTCCAGACATGGAGCCTCCAACCATTCACTTGTCCGGCCATCAGTGACACAATCTGATTGACATCCTCTCGCTCGACCATGTCTGCTTCTTAATTCTTTCATACAAATGCCAAAAAAGGGAGAAGAGCAGTGTGGTCGTTTAACTATTGTTTCAAAACTGCTAAAGCGAGTGGATTGGCATATAGTAATCCATGAAAGAGGACTCACAGTGCCATTGTGCAACAGCCATGATGTTCTCTAACGGAACACCACTGTAAAGGGTGGTCGAGGCGGCTATTCCTCTAACATTGTGTGCCCTTGCGCACCTGGTGCCCAGTCGCAATCTCATGGGTAGTCTGAATGCATTCGACTACCCAACGAGAGATAGAATCCATGGATGCGGCGCCATATGGCTTCTTCTGGCAGATCCACAGATGTCTATCATTCGACCGTAACGAGTCTGTCCATTTCTTGTACTTAGTCAAAACACGGACTGGGCACCAGACTCTTTGACATAAACTCTGCTTTTGGCAGTAGACGCAGACCCTCTCCGGAGACAATAAATCGGTCCCTCTCTGCTGAAAGTGCATGGATCTCACTGCGGCTTCTCGCTGAGGAAACTGCCAATAGACAGACTGCCTTTAGAGTCAAATGCTTTAGACTAGCCGAACGCAATGGTTCGAAAGGGTGCTTGGCCAGTACATTAAGCACTAAAGATAGACTCCAGGCTGGAATGACTACTGGTTGTCTCGGTCGGAGATTGCTCATTCCCTTCACCATCACATTCAACTGGGCCACCTCTGGACTATCCCTGTTGGCTAGACAAGGGATAACTGATGCCAAAGCTGACTTGTATCCAGCAATTGTGACAGGAGCTAGTCCTGAAAAGAACAGCGCACAGAGAAAGTCTGCTATTTGCTGAATAGTGGATTGAAAGGTATCAATACCCTTTTCTTCACACCAGTCTGCAAATCTGTTAACCTTGTTGTTATATGACTTGAAGGTTGACCTCCTTCTCGCAGCTGCGATGAAATCTGCAGCTTGTCGAGAAAAGCCTTCCGACGTGGAACGTTGTTTGATAACATCCGCGCAGTCAATTTGAACATTTCGGGACGCTCGTGTAGGAAGCGTCCCTTGGCCTGGGAGATTATGTTCGGAATCTCGGGTAACTGCACTGGGCTTTCCACCAGCAGATCTAGAAGATCCGTGAACCACGCCCTGCTGGGCCAAAACGGCGCTATTAGCAGGACCAGGCACGGTTCCTCCCTGATCTTCACCAATATCTTCGGTAGAAGAATGGTGGGTGGGTATGTGTAAGCATGCATCCCTCTTCAGCTTATCGCCAGAGCATCTGTATCGACGGCATTTGGATCTGGAATCGGTGCGACATAAGTCATGATTTGAGCATTTTCCCTTGTGGCGAACAAGTCCATGTTGGGTTTTCCCCAATGCTCGAAGATCCTATGTAGAACTGGAAGGTTGAGAGACCATTCTGTTGGCAGAATTCTCTGTCTGCGAGACAAAGCATCCGCCAGAATGTTCAATCACCCAGGAATGTGAGCTGCTTTCAAAACAACCGAGTAATTCCTGCACCATTGAATCAAGTGCCACACTTTGATACACAATGTGGGTGACTTGGTCCCGCCTTGGTGATTTATGTATGATACTACTGTCGAGTTGTCTGACCGTATCAATATCGCCTTGCCCCTGACTTTTGGACGAAACCTTTCCAATGCCAGTTCCACTGCCATCATTTCCAACAGATTGATATGCAGCTGGCTCTCCTGGAGAGTCCATGTGCTCAAGACCTGGTGTTCTCCCAGGCAGCCCCCCCCCCCCATCCCTCCAGCGATGCATCCGTGTACACGGACAGCTGGGGGTGGGGTAGGTGCAGCGAAACATCTATTAGGAGATTCTGACGCTTTTTCCACCATACAAGACGCGACATTATTGGCTCCAAAACTGGCACCAGCTTTGACAGTGGTTCTGTTCTCTGTTTCCACAGAGACATCAGATACAACTGGATAGGTCTTCGCATCAGAGCAGCGTACAGGATTACCTGCTCCATGGAGACCATCATGCCAGCATCTGAAGAAACCGCCTCGCCTGAATGTGGTTTCCCAATCGAAAACTCTTGAGGATGGCTAACAGAGACACCACTCTGGGCTCTGACGGGTAAACCCTGCCCTCCTCGAGATCGAATCGCATCCCTAAATAAACGAAATGATGAGTGGTGTCAACTCGGATTTCTCCTTGTTGACTATCCAGCCTAGATCTGAAAGCAACTTCAGAGTCAGAGCAGTATCCACCTCTAAACTGGCTGATATGTCTGCTTTGATCAGCCAATCGTCTATGTAGGTGTGAAGCACCACATTCACTTTTCTGAGAAACGCTGTCACTGCAAGAACCACTCTTGTGAAAGCCCTTGGAGCTGTCGACGGGCCAAATGGGAGGACTATAAACTCCCATACTAGATTCTGAAAAGCAAATCTCAGAAACCTGTGACAACTCCTGTTCATTGGAATGTGGAAATATGCATCTTTCAGATCGATCGATGCACACCACATTCCCTTCCTCAATCCTGCCATTACCGACCTCGGGGTTTCCATCTGAAACCGAGGCATATGGATAAACCAATTTAATGGCCTGAGATTGAGTACGGGTCTCCATCCCCCTGTGCTCTTGGGGACAAGGAACATGTTTGAATAGAAGCCTGGAGTGTTCCGGTTTGCTGGTTTTATTGCACCCTTCAGACGCAAATCTGACACTTCATTTTGAATGGCTTCTAACTTGTCTGGTTCCCTTGGTACGGGTGTCCAGACAGGTGCCAAAGACAGATTCTGTGGTGGAAAGTCCCACCACTCCAGCATGTACCCCTGGGATAACCACCCCAAGACCAGACTGTCTGATGTCACACCTCGCCACGCCTCGACGAAACGCATGAGCCTTCCACCCACTATAGACGCCTCGACGTCTAATGGGGGTGTCTGGCTCGTGATCCGCTCCCCCCCCCCCCCCGCCCTTGACGAGAGAGAGAACCATTTTGGTCTTGGCTTGGCCGGTCTAACTGGCACCGCTGTCCTGTCGCACAGGTGCGGTCCAGGCAGATGCGAAGGGAGCTCTCGTACCCTCAGGTACGATCCGCTCCCTTCTTTCCGCCCTTTGAGGACTTACCCTTCCCCTTGCCCTTCCCGCCTCTCTGGCGATCAGGAGCAACATTGGGGAGGGTAGGAGCCTCCACAACCTTCTTGGCTTTCTTCACTGGAGGCGGCTGAGAAAACCCAGTAGAAGCAGAAGCAGCACTAGGCTTAGCTTTCGCCTTGCTTTTGTGCTTTTTCTGCTTCTTAGAAGGTTGCATGGTCAGCGGCTTGGCTACAGCCCCTAGTGCGTGCGCCTGACGCACTAGCTCTAGCTGCAGATTAACCACCAACCGATTATGCACAATGCTGGCCGTGTCCTCTAAGATGGCCCGCGCCTGGCCACCAAAGATGCTAGGGCCTGTCAGGGGCGTCCCAAGAAGACGCTCCCTGATGGCAGTAGCTGGACGCATATGGTCAAGAACCATCTGCCTCCTGGACTTGGTCACACGTGCCTGCACCCTTTCCAATGCGTCCATAGACAGCACCAGGCCATCATTAATGCACGAAAGCGCCACAGGTGGCCTTCCCCCGCTTCAGTCCACACCGACTAAAGAAGACGATAAAAATGGTTGACAGCACTCATTGCTGCCCTCACACCCTCATCACATAGGGACAGGACTTCATCATGGTGTACGTGAGCTTTGTCCACCAGCGCCGGGGCGGGGCCACCCGCTCCAGCACTCTGGACACCCAGTACCCATCAGTCATCCTAGGTGACCGACGGAACAACACCATACCTGTCGTATTCCCCCTGTGGAATACGACACCTCGCCCGCACCTCCCTGAAGGCCGCAGGAAGCTGGCCCTTGGTCATGAGTTGCTTGCTATAAATAGCACCAAGTAACTCAATAAAACTTGGATCCAGTCCAATACACTGGATCCGGGCTGCGGGCAAAATCCCTGTCCTAATCGATGCACCAAGCCAGAGCCTCAGACCAATCCGTCTCCGAGGACACTCCCGTGAACACGTCACCCGTTGACATGTTCACGGCCCTACCAGCAACGCCCTACCAGCAACGGCCTCCCGGCTAGGAGCCATTGCTGATATGCCAGGAACACAGGTACCGTACGGTTCCGCCGCCACCCCATGGAACACACCAGTCCATGGCGTAGGCCTGCACGGAAAACCGTGCGGACCCGTAGCGGTTGAGGAACCATGGCCAAACACGGGCGCCAACGGCACCCCATGTCTGACCGCCGGACCAGGCGAGATAGGCGAGTACCATGCCTGGCTGGCCACACCCGTCACCGTGTTGGTTGGCGGCAAACCAACCATCACGGGACCGGTGCCCGGTACCGGAGTGGCCTCAACCACGGGTGGAGCCGCTGACCTGGCTTGCGCCAAACCAGACAAATGGAGGCCGGTTCCGTCCAGGACGGAATCGACCTCCATGCTCTCCACCCGCGGCATCACAGGCCGCAGCACCCTCTCCTCCTCAGCCTCCTCATCTTCAGACCCCGAAGAGTCGTCACTAGACAAGGAAAACCGTGGAGCCATCCTGGTGGACGGCTCCCATGCCTTACGGACCAGCCACCGCTACTGGACCAACCAAGAGGTGGCCACAGAGAGACAGAACCCGTCAGGCCAGAGCCCGACGGGACTGCCAGGGGGGCCGTACGAGGACGAATCAAACATGGGTAGAGACTGCCCTACAACTTTCGGCAGCAGGGACGACACCAGCGTGGGCAGAACGCTATGCAAGAAGCTTTGCATAGCAGGACAAAACCACGCCGGCGGTGCCATCTCCGCCACCTCCGGTTGCAGACGTGGAACGCCCCCAAGGGCCGAAACGGACGCTCCACGATTTGCTTTTGGACCGCCTGACCCCGTGTCAGACCCTGCCAAGTCCTTCTGGGCAAGGAACTTCAGCATCATATCGACCGACCACACTGCGCAAACGTTACACCTACTGTCAAGATTACACTTAGTACAGCGGAAACAGACATGGTCCTTGAATAGAACCCGAACGAATTTGTGGCACTCGTCACATGATGGCGGGGCTAGCTTGGCCTATAAATAAGCACAAACCTACAATAAGCAAGTGGAACGAAACAGAAACGGAAGGCAGACAATTAATTTTCAAATTATTTTGTACCATAAATTAACTGTAACCCTCCCGCACCCCACCCCGCAACATTATAGCAAAGATCGCATTGATTATGACGACAAGACCGAAGCGGGCAATAATATACCCATACACTGATTCTCAAGGATGTATAACGGAACCAGGAATCATATCGCATAGCATTCGGGGTATACTTACTAATAAATATAAATTATACTCCTAATGAAGGCCAAAACGATATGTGAAGAAACAATAAAATGTAAACAAACTGCTGTAGAACACGGTAAAACCGCAGACCACACATCTTAAATCAAGAATTTTGAAACCACTGATCATTGCAAACAGATCGTTTTAACACGCAAAACTTGAAAATTCCAAAGTTTTTCTGGTACCAAAAAGTATGCAGCACCTAGAATCAGATGCGCGAATTAATGAAACATTTTCTTCACATAAACATCCGAGTAACACGGTGTGACGTCACCCGCTCGGATCTTACGGGGAACGACATCAGCCGATTTTCGTGTTTAAAACACCGTCAAGCCAACACCTTATTTCACATCTGCCGATCGCCTGTTGGGGTTAAAGGAAGGCGATCATCTGGCATAATTCGTTGTTAACACACGTCCCAGATTCTTTGGGGTTAGAAATTGGAACATGCGACACAGACAAAATTTTGAAGACCTAAGTCTTTTAACTATGGAATAACATGGAAATACACAACCTGGTTATCATCGGCAGCATCCATGGTAATCCAAATATCCTTTAGAGAGTGCACAAAGCTATCACAATTTACACAGAAAAAAGACTTAGTATAATCTCAAGACTTCCAACTGCAAAAAAGCATGTGTCTCTTGTTGCTATGCAAACAAGAATGAGCTTAATGGCAAACGGGTACTCGGCAGTTGGGAGCCGAGTACCCGGTTCCAGGAGTCGGTAAAGCTTACTACGTCTATAGTCCTAGGGCCCAGCTATCAGGGCTAGCTGTATCAGAATTAATAGAATGGCGAGGATTGATCGAAGGAGAAAGGGAATCCCTTGAGAATACATATTATAACGGGCTCCGAGAGTCTGCTAATGCAGAAATTCTAATATTAGATGCTTTGAGAAGGCAATTCCTTCATTTTGTTTGATGACTCACGACAACACTTTTGCACTCAATTAAAATAATTTAGGCTGCAATGTTAAATTCAAGGGATATTCAATGCGTTATGGCAATTTTCAAATACTTTTCAAGGGAATTCTGAAATTCAAGGCTGTTCAAGGCACATGTCAAAATTCAAGTACTTTTCAAGATTGTATGAAACCTGTGAAAATAAGGCACTTATATCCTCAGTGAATATTAGCATTGGTTTGTTCAAATAGCTTTAAACCGTGAACTCTCACATTTGCCATACATGAGAGTGACTTCACCAAGCAGGGTAGGAAATTAAGTCATAATCCCGCCCCCCCCCCCCAACCACCCCACCTTGTTTAATTAAAATTCATGCAGATTTGAATGTTTCAGATCGAATAGAGATCATTTCATTTTACAATGATTTAATGACAGGGTAGGAATTCCTACCCTAGGCTGATTGCTCTCACGCAAGATTTGCACATGACAGGTTCGCTTTTCTCATAGAAAATTTGCCGACTAATAGAATTTTTTTTTTTTTAATTTACCACTAGAATTACTTGCTCGCCACTCATCCCAGTGGAAAATTCTCTTAAAAAGTCACCCCTTGGTCTGCCCATGGACATTTCTCAAGACCATGGCAGAAGCTGATTTTGGCCAGCTGGGGTGTTCAATGGTTAACTAGTGGTGGTAAACATAGTGTTAATATTGGGGTGGCAATAGCAGTGGTGGTTCGGGTGGTTCAGGATGGGGGGTATTCTCTTGGAAAACTTTTGGAAATTAGTCTCTGAGAAGCAATCTCCTGCATATAAATAGTGCATAAGCAGGTAGTACAGATCAGACCTATGGAAACCCATCAAAGTTGAAAAAGCTGTATTTGTTTTTTAACCCCCACCACCACACACCCCCCCCCCCACCCAAACCCCACCCCACACACACCCATTCCCACTCTCTGTGGGTTCTCAATCCAAGCATTGGTTGATTGATGGAAAACTCAGAGAATCAGTTGAGTATTGTACAATGGTTGCAATAGTATGGTCATGGGAAACCATGGTATTTGGGAATTTAAAATAAAGACAGAACAGCTTTCTTCACTGCAGGGGTATCACAAACTGATCCATATTAACTTCGATATGGGATGTTTGAAAGAATTGTGTCTTTTGAAAATGGTGTTGCTGAGAAGTCTTGGCG
The DNA here is from genome assembly GCA_034401795.1 of Chaetoderma sp. LZ-2023a. Taxonomy (NCBI): domain Eukaryota; kingdom Metazoa; phylum Mollusca; class Caudofoveata; order Chaetodermatida; family Chaetodermatidae; genus Chaetoderma; species Chaetoderma sp. LZ-2023a. Next base: position 57,996,514 of record CM067368.1, read on the forward strand.
TCTTCACAGTGAATAGGTTAAGATTCTAAATGGAATTGTAGTGGTTGTCATAATCGCTTTTTGCCTTGGCTAGAAATAACCACTGATCTTGTGATGCATAGGACATTTTTTACATCTGGATCAGTAATGTATCATCGCTTTAGGGCAGTCAGTCAGACAGTCACTGATCCAGCTGGAAAGCTAATCAAGATAAGATTCAAACTTATACTGAGCAGGCACTCATTTTTTCAACATTCACCAAGCAGTTGATGCAAGTACTTAGAAAGAGGCAGACAAAGATGAGAACTGGAAGCCCAAAGGCATATGCTGCTCACTGCCCATTCTATTCCATGAGTTGTAGTCTTTTAAACAATTTCCTAAACATCTTAGATCCAGGTGGCCGGTGAAAGAATGACCATTTAACTCTTACCATGCTGATGTCAATTGATACACTATCTTTTTCTGTGTCATTGGCATAGAAACTGGTGACCAAATTTTCAACAATTTTTGGTGGTCAATGTTGCTGTCTAGGACAGCACCATTGTCCACCAAATTTGTTGAAAAATGTACACCACTTCATCTTTCAATTTAATTTGAAAATTAAAGGTTTTGGGATCAGAGTGGTAAGGGTTAAATTTTTGCTTAGAATTTCTGAAGCCTTCCAGCCATGTTTCGATGAAATAGGGTAAGTTGTTACTTTAAACGATTTCCTGGACAGTTTTTGAAACTCAAGATTATCTCAAAACTTAAGAAGAATTGACCAATCAAACTTCTAGATAAAAGTTTGGCCATAGTGCTAAAAGCATAATAAGAAGATGACTGTCAAAGTAAAACTTGGACGGTTGCCATGGCTTAAGTTCACTTCCTCTTTCTACCCAGGTAAGCTAATAACTATGAAATGAGTGTTATATAGTTAACCACTTACCCTCCAAAGCAAAGAGAATCTTTTGGTTGTCGCTGTTACACACATTGTAACGATTTTTTCTCTCCCAGCCAATCAGAGCTACAAGATTAAACAGCAAAAACACTACATAAACACATTAAGACAGTTCGCCACCATTCCACTGCCTAAATATGGGCTAATATTTCTAAGATATATTTCTGATTATAATACAATTTTTCACAATCATTTGACAAGAGCACTAATCACTGATAATGATTATCCCATAAGTCGTGCTTTGCGGGAATGTACATGCGCTAAATGCAAAATTGACCCATTTCAAAAACTGCAAAACAGAACAAACAATACAAATTTTATCCAATAACAATAAAATCATAACAGTTAGAGCACAGAATATATATTTTATCCAGCAACAATAATGTACATGTAATTAAGATTAACAAGAGGACCAATGGCCAGTGGCGCTCACCTGAACCATTGGCATTTAAAGCATTTGCATTTACTGTAAATAGACATGGATGATTTTCAAAAAATCCAAGATGTCCACAAAAAAATTGACCAATCAAGATTCTTGTTCAATTTGTTGAAGCCTACCGTCATAGGCTCATTCCACCCAAGTTTTCTTGAAATCAGGCTATTGCTTGAAGGAGTAACATTTTTAAATGGTTCCGGAAAACTTTCAGAAAATCAGAGATGGCTGTCAAAACACTGACCTATCAAAATTCTGAATAGAATTTCTAGAGGCTACGACAATATGATCCTTCCCGCTAAATTTGGATGAAATTGCCCAAGCGACTAATGAGTAGCATTTTATGCAAATTCCCATTTTTCGGAAAATCCAAGATGGCCACCATCAAAATCAAGCTGTCAAAATTATTTATACATGTTCTGAAGCGTACTGGCCTAAGGTCCTTCAAGCTGAGTTTGGTTGAAATTGGCCAAGCGGTTAATGAGAAGTAGCCTTTTAACTGATTTCTCAAAATGTTCAGAAAGTACAAGATAGCCATCGGAAAAACTGACAAATTAAAAGTTCTGTATACAAGTATGAAGCCTACTGCCCTAGGCTCATTCCAGTCTGGTTGAAATTGCCCAAGCAGGTAATGAGGCGTAGTGTTTTAAATGATTTTCAGCCATTTTTCGGAAAATTCAAGATGGCCACCGAACAAATTGACCAATCAAAATTCTTTATAAAAGCTGTGACGCATACAACTTTATGGTCCTTCCAGCTGAGTTTGCTTGAACTCGCATAGCGGTTAATGAGGAGTAGCCTAACTCATTTTCAGAAATTCAAAATATCTGCTGGAAAAATGTACCAATCAAAGTTCTGTATATACAAATTCTAAAACTGACCAGCCTAGTATCCTTCCAGCCAAATCTAGTTGACATTGCTCAAGCAGTTAATGAGTAGCTGCTTTTAAACGATTTCCCTACATTTTTCGGAAAATTCAACATAGCCGCCGAAAAAATGTACCAATCAAAATTCTGTATGCAAGTTCTGAAGTAACCTATGTTAGGGTTCTTCCACCCGAGTTTAATTGAAATCAGCTAAGTGGTTATCGAGGAGTAGGCTTTTAGGTGATTTCCAGAAATTCCAGGATGGCCCCTGGAAAAATTGACCAATCAAAATTCTGTATATACAACTTCTGAAACCTACCAGCATAGTATCCTTCCAGCCAAGTCTGGTTGGCATTGCTAAAGCAGTTAATGAGGAGGAGCGTTTTAAACAATTTCCCAACATTTTTTGGAAAATTCAAGATGGTCACCCAAAAAATGTATCAGTTAAAATTCTGTATAGAAGTTCGGAAGCATACTATGCTAGGGTTCTTCCACCAGAGTTTGATTGAAATCGGCCAAGTGGTTATTGAGGAGTAGGCGTTTAAGTGATTTCCAAAAATTCCAAGATGGCTGCCGGAAAAACTGACCAATCAAAATTCTGATTACAAGTTCTGAACCATACCAGCGTACAATCCTCCCAGCTAAGTCTGATTGAAATTGTTCAAGCAGTTAATGAGGAGTAGCGATTTAAACGAATCCAGTCATTTTCCTGAAATTCAAGATGGGCACGGAAAAAAATTGACCAATCAAAATTCTGGATAGACGTTCTATAGCCTACCTCCATAGGATCATTCATGCCACATTAATTTGAAATCCGCCACATGGTTAATGAGGAGTAGCGTTTCAAAGCAAAAGTTGCCGGATGGATGGATGGACGACGGATGGTCGGCATGGCATAAGCTCAATTGGCCATTCTGGCCAGGTGAGCTAATAATGCATGTATCCACCACTTCATGGCATCGATCTTGCATGATAGTGATACAGTGATAGGTGTAATGAATGACGTATCTTGCTCCATCGTGACCATAGAATAGTCTGTCAAGTGTAAGAATTGCATGTCTTTACCAGATTTAATCAACATTCTGTTGCATATTTTGAAACTAATCTGATTTCCAGGAATATCCAGGCTAGAGAGGAAAAGCCTGGAATATTTTTCGCGAGGACTGATCTACTAGACAATCTTCATGCTACATTGATCCATTGAGTGATTGCGGTGTGTGGGGTGGGACATAGATTTCAGAAGTCTCTGATGTTGCGGAATAGCTCACTACTCTTGAAACAAGCGACACATGTCATTGAGAGTAGCTATACCCTAAGCAGATCCATAGTTGTTCAGTGGTGTCCATGTCTAGAGTGCAGAGGGATCCGATCTGTCACACAAGTATCATAACCAAATGTTCCGTGTTAGCTATCATCGCAATCAAAACAAGAACAACAATCAGAGATTGCTAAAGTATGCCCTCCATTCCGTCAAGCACAACCTCCTGCCTGAGATTTATTCACCGGAACCTAGACCGTTGACACCAAAATCGCTAGGGTTCTTCAAAACACCAAGGACAACTTCCCATCCCAGATTAGTAATGATCCCTTAAATCAAACTCGAGAATCATCCGGAAACGTAATATTACATCATTAATTAGGCCACTGTGACCTTAAACTTTGATCATTTGTCGCAAAAATCGATATGGTTCTTCGGATCACCAAGGACAAGTTCCCACTCCAGATTGGCAACGATCCCTTCAATAGAACAAGAGTTACATGTATCATCCAGAAACGCAATATTACATGATTAACTAGGTCACAGTGAGCTTGACGTTTAACCGTTTGGCGAAAAAATCGATATGGTTCATCGGACCACGAAGGACAAGCCCCAACACCAGATTGATAACAATTGCTTCAATAGAACTCGAGTTATCATCTGGAAGCACAATATTATGTACTTAACTAGGTCACCATGACCTCAACCATTGACAGTTTGGCGCAAAAATTGATAGGGTTCTTCGGACCACCAAGGACAAGCTCCCACACCAGATTCGTAAGGATCCCTTCAATGGAACTTGAGTTATCATCCAGAATGAAGGAAATTTCAATTTCCCTTTCTCCGAGATCTAACAATACTTACCATTCTATTACTTCTGATAACAAGCTATCCTGATAGCGGGCTCTAAGAATCTAGACTTAGTAAGATTTACCGGCTCCTGGAACCTGGTACCCAGTTCCCAACAAACGGGTACCTGTCTGCCAGTGAGGCTCATATTGTTTGCATAGCTACCAAACAAGAGAATACCTATGGCTTACATCCGTGGTGCTGGGAGGCAGGGTCCGTAATAGAATGGTAAGTATTGTTAGATCTCGGAGAAAAGGAAATTGAAATTTCCTTCATTCTCCTTCGATCAATACTTACCATTCTATTACTTCTGATAACACCAGATTTAGTTAGTATCCTGGTCGGAAGGGGCAAGCCATCAATTGCCTCTTTCACCTCTTGGAGAAAGATCTTAGACTTAAAACTGACAAACGGAGACCTATTAAAAGAACCATCAAGTTTAAGGGACGGAATCACATTCGCATCACCGCCTTCCCCCCCCCCCCCCTTTTTTCTCCTAAGAAAAGGGAGAGAACTCACGAACATGTATCTCGCCTGAAACACGAATATGCAAAGAGGGTTAACTGCTCTTTGCATATATAAGCCTGGGAATGAGAATGAATATATAAGATGAATGATCATGATATATAAACATAATACAAAAAAACTCTCAATCTTGAATTACCTTATGGTTATTGGATTCCAGACATGGAGCCTTCAACCAATCACTTGTTCGACCATCCGTGACACAGTCTTGGTTGTAATCTTCTCGCTTGACCATGTCTGCCCCTAAACTTTTGCTTTTTCAAGTACCAAAAGGGAGAAGAGCAGAATGGCCATTTAACTATCGTTTCAAAACAGCTAAAGTGAGTGGATTGGCGGAGTCTGACAAATCCCTCATATAGTAATCCGTGAAAGAGGACTCACAGTGCCATTGTGCAACAGCCATGATGTCCTCTAACGGAACACCATTGTAAAGGGCAGTCGAGGCGGCTATTCCTCTAACATAGTGTGCCCTTGCGCATTGCACCAGGTGCCCAGTCGCAATCTCGTGGGTAGTTTGAATGCATTCCACTACTCAACAAGAGATAGAATCCATGGATGCGGCGCCATATGGCTTCTTATGGAAGATCCACAGATGTATATCAATCACCCGTAACGAGTCTGTCCATTTTTTGTACTTAGTCAAAGCACGGACTGGGCACCAGACACTGGCATCATGATCAAACCTAGTTAGTTTCGGTATAATGATCTGTTTGCCGGGATATTTCAGATTGATTCTTTGACATAAACTCTGCTCTTGTCAGTAGACGCAGACCCTCTCCGGAGACAATAAATCAGTCCCTCTTTGCTGAACGCGCATGGATCTCACTGCGCCTTCTCGCTGAGGAAGATGCCAATAGAAAAAATGCCTTTAGAGTCAAATGCTTTAGACTAGCCGAACGCAACAGTTTGAAAGGGTGCTTGGCCAGTACATTAAGCACTAAAGATAGACTCCAGACTGGAATGACTACCGGTTTTCTCGGTCAGAGATTGCCCCTTCCCTTCACCATCATATTTAACTGGCCACCTCTGGACTATCGCTGTTGGCTAGACAAGGGATAACTGATGCCAAAGCTGACTTATATCCAGCAATTGTGACAGGAGCCAGTCCTGAATAGAACAGCTCACAGAGTCTGCTATTTGCTGAATAGTGGATTGAAAGATATCAATACCATTTCCTTCACACCAGTCTGCAAATCTGTTAACCTTGTTGTTATATGACTTGAAGGTTGACCTCCTTCTCGCAGCTGTGATGAAATTCACAGCTTGTCGAGAAAAACCTTCCGACATGGAACATTGTTTGACAACATCCACACAGTCAATTTGAACATTTCGGGACGCTCGTGTAGGAAGTGTCCCTTGGTCTGGGAGATTATGTTCGGAATCTCGGGTAACTGCACTGGATTGTCCACCAGCAGATCTAGAAGATCTGTGAACCACGCCCTGCTGGGACAAAATGGCGCTATTAGCAGGACCAGGCACGGTTCCTCCCTGATCTTCACCAATATCTTCGGTAGAAGAATGGTGGGTGGGTACGCGTAAGCGTGCATCTCTCTCCAGCTTATCGCCAGAGCGTCTGTATCGACGGCATTTGGATCTGGAATCGGCGACATAAGTCATGATTTGAGCATTTTCCTTTGTGGCAAACTAGTCTACGTTTGGTTTGCCCGAATGCTCGAAGATCCTGTGAAGAACTGGAACGTTGAGACCATTCTGTTGGCAGAATTCTCTGTCTGCGAGACAAAGCATCCACCAGAATGTTCAATCGCCCAGGAATGTGAGCTGCTTTCAAAACAACCGAGTAATTCCTGCACCATTGAATCAAGTGCCACACTTTGATACATAGTGTGGGTGACTTGGTCCCACCTTGGCGATTTATGTATGATACTACTGTCGAGTTGTCCGACCGTATCAATATCGCCTTGCCCCTGACTTTTGGAAGAAACTTTTCCAACGCCAGTTCCACTGCCATCATTTCCAACAGATTGATATGCAGCTGGCTCTCTGGGACAGTCCATGTGCCCGAGACCTGGTGTTCTCCCAGGCAGGCCCCCCCCCCCCACCTCCATCCCTCCAACAATGCATCCGTGTACACGGACAGCTGGGGGTGGGGTAGGTGCAGCGAAACTCCTACTAGGAGATTCTGACTCTTTTTCCACCATACAAGATGCGACATTATTGGCTCCAAAACTGGCACCAGTTTTGACAGGGGTTCTGTTCTCTGTTTCCACAGAGACATCAGATACAACTGGATAGGTCTTCACATCAGAGCAGCATATGGGATTAACTGCTCCATGGAGACCACCATGCCCAGCATCTGAAGAAACCGCCTCGCCTGAATGTGGTTTCCCAATCGAAAACTCTTGAGGATGGCTAACAGAGACACCACTCTGGACTCTGACGGGTAAACCCTGCCCTCCTTGAGATCGAATCACATCCCTAAATAAATGAAATGTTGAGTGGGTGTCAACTCGGATTTCTCCTTGTTGACTATACAGCCTAGATCTGAAAGCAACTTCAGAGTCAGAGCAGTATCCACCTCTAACCTGGCTGATGTGTCTGCTTTGATCAGCCAATCGTCTATGTAGGTGTAAAGCGCCACATTCGCTTTTCTGAGAAACGCTGTCACTGCAAGAACCACTCTGGTGAAAACCCGTGGAGCTGTCGACAGGCCGAATGGGAGGACTATAAACTCCCATACTGGATTCTGAAACGCAAATCTCAGAAACCTGTGACAACGCCTGTTCATTGGAGTGTGGAAATATGCATCTTTCAGATCGATCGATACACACCACATTCCATTCCTCAATCCTGCCATTACCGACCTGGGAGTTTCCATCTGAAACCGAGGCGTATGGATAAACCAGTTTAATGGCCTGAGATTGAGTACGGGTCTCCATCCCCCTGTGCTCTTGGGGACAAGGAACATGTTTGAATAGAAGCCTGGAGTGTTCCGGTTTGCGGGTTTTATTGCTCCCTTCAGAAGCAAACCTGACACTTCGTTTTGAATGGCTTCTAACTTGTCTGGTTCCCTTGGTACGGGTGTCCAGACAGGTGCCAAAGGCAGATTCTGTGGTGGAAAATCCCAACACTCCAGCATGTACCCCTGGGACTACCATCCCAGGACCAGCCTGTCTGACGACACACCTCGCCAAGCCTCGACGAAACGCATGAGCCTTCCACCCACTATAGACGCATCGATGCTTAATGGGGGTGTCTGGCTCGTGATCCGCTCCCCTCTCTCTTGACGAGAGAGTGAGAACCATTTTGGTCTTGGCTTGGCCGGTCTAACTGGCACCGCTGTTCCTGTCGCACAGGTGTGGGCCAGGCAGATATGAAGGGAGCCCTCATACCCTCAGGTACGATCCGCTCCCTTCTTTCCGCCCTTTGAGGACTTACCCTTCCCGCCTCTCAGGAGCAACATTGGGGAGGGTAGGGGCCTCCACAACCTTCTTGGCTTTCTTCGCCGGAGGCGGCTGAGAAAACCCAGTAGAAGCAGAAGCAGCACTAGGCTTTGCTTTCGCCTTGCTTTTGTGCTTTTTCTGCTTCTTAGAAGGTTGCCCGGTTAGCAGCTTGGCCACAGCCCCTAGTGTGCGCGCTTGACGCACTAGCTCTAGCTGCAGATTAACCGCCAACCGATTCTGCGCAATGCTGGCCGTGTCCTCTAAGATGGCCCGCGCTTGGCCACCAAAGATGCTACGGCCTGTAAGGGGCGTCCCAAGAAGACACTCCCTGACGGCAGTAGCTCGGCGCATATGGTCAAGGACCATCTGCCTCCTGGACTTAGTCACACGCGCCTGCACCCATGCCAATGCGTCCATAGACAGCACCAGGCCGTCATTAACGCACGAAAGCGCCACAGGGTGGCCTGCCCCCGCTTCAGCCCACACCGACTGAAGGCGATAAGAGTGGTTGACAGCACTCATTGCTGCCCTCACCCCTCATCACATAGGGACAGGACTTCATCATGGTGTACCTGAGCTTTGTCCACCAGTGCCGGGGCGGGTCCACCCGCTCCAGCACTCTGGACACCCAGTACCCAGCAGTCATCCTCGGTGACCGACAGGACAACACCATACCTGTAGTATTCCCCCCGTGGAATACGACACCTCGCCCGCACATGCCTGGAGGCTGCAGGAAGCTGGCCCTTGGTCAGGAGTTGTTTGCTATAAATAGCATCAAGCAACTCCATAAACCTTGGATCCAGTCCAATAGACTGGATCTGGGCTGCGGACAAGATCCCCATCCTAATCGATGCCACCGATGGACGGGGTGCATCCTCCTCGGCCGTGGTCGAAACCACAGACGGGTCTACTCTGGCTAGCCAAGCCAGAGCCTCAGACCAATCTGTCTCCGAGGACGACACTCCCGTGAACACGTCACCCGTTGACATGTTCATGGCCCTACCAGCAACGGCCTCCTGGCTAGGAGCCATTGCTGATATGCCAGGAACTCCGGTACCGTACCGTTCCGCCGCCACCCGATGGAACACACCAGTTCATGGAGTAGGCCTGGCCCTGTAGGTGGGGCTTAGAATACACCTTCTGTATCCTCTGCGTGTCGTAAGAGGCGACTAAAGGAGGTAAGGGTGAGGTAACCCTGACAGAAACCTCGAGTGCTGAAGACGGAGGTTCCAGGCCGCACAGCGCACTCTAATAAACCATGGATCCACGCACTTAACGCTTATGATCATGCCGATAATCACTTACAGGACTGGCGGTATGATCAGCGAACGAAAAGAAGAAGAAGAATGGAGTAGGCCTGCACGGACCCGTAGCGGTTGAAGAACCGTGACCAAACACGGGTGCCAACGACACCCCATGTCTGACCGACGGACCAGGCGAGATAGGTGAGTACCACGCCTGGCCAGCCACACCCGTCACCATGTCGGTTGGCGGCAAACCAACCATCACGGGACCGGTGCCCGGTACCGGAGTGGCCTCAACCATGGGCGGAGCCGCTGCCCTGGTTTGCGCCAAGCCAGACAGATGGAGAACGGTTCCGTCCAGGACGGAATCGACCTCCATGCTCTCCACCCGGGGCATCACAGGCCACAGCAATCTCTCCTCGGCTTCCTCATCTTCAGACCCCAAAGAGTCGTCACGAGGAAACCGTGGAGCCTGGCGGACGGCTCCCATGCCTGACGGACCGGCCACCGCTACTGGACGACACGGAGGTGGCCGCAGAGAGACAGAGCCCATCAGGCCGGAGTCCGACAGGACTGCCATGGGGGCCGTACGAGATGGCTCCCTCGGTGGCCAGTCCAGAACCCTGTCCAAGGACAGAGTCCGAATCAAACACGGGGAGAGACTGCCCTACAACTTTTGGCAGCAGGGATGACAACAGCATGGGCAGAACGCTATACAAGAAGCCTTGCATAGCAGGACCAAACCACATCGGCGGTGCCATCTCCGCCACTTCCGGTTGCAGACATGGAACGCCCCCAAGTCTGAAACGGATGCTCCACGATTTACTTTCGGACCGCCTGACCCCGCGTCAGACCCTGCCAAGTCCTTCTGGACAAGGAACTTAAGCATCATATCGATCGACCGACCACACTGCGCAAACGTTACACCTACTGTCAAGATTACACTTAGTACAGCGGAAACAGACATGGTTCTTGAATAGAACCCTCATGAATTTGTGGCACTCATCACATGATGGCGGGGCTGGCTTGGCCTATAAACAAGCACAAACCTACAATAAGCAAGCGGAACGAAACAGGAATGGAAGGCAGACAATTAATTATCAAATATTTTGATCATAAATTAACTGTTAACCCTCCCGCACCCCACCCCGCAACGTTACACCAAAGGTTGCATTGATTATGATGACAAGAATGAAGCGGGCAATAATACACCCATACACTGATCCTCAAGGATGTATAATGGAACCAGGAATCATATCGCATAGCAATCGGGGTATACTTACTAATAAATATAAATTATACTCCTAATGAAGGCCAAAACGATATGTGAAGAAACAACAAAATGTAAACAAACTGCTGTAGAACACGGTAAAACCGCAGACCACACATCTTAAATCAAGAATTTTGAAACCACTGATCATTGCAAACAGATCGTGATAACACGCAAAACTTGAAAATTCCAAAGTCTTTTCTGGTACCAATTAAAGTACGCAGCACCCAGAATCAGATGCGTGAATTAATGAAACTTTTTCTTCACATAAAAATCTGAGATAACTCGGGTGTGACGTCACCCGCTCGGATAATACAGAGAACGATGTCAGCCGATTTTCGTGTTAAAAACTGTATCGCCAACACCTCATTTCATATCTGCTGATCGCCTGGGGGTTAAAGGAAGGCGACCAATCTGGCATATTTCGTTGTTAACACACGTCCCAGATTCGGGGTCAGAAATTGGAACATGCGACACAGACAAAATTTTAAAGACCTAAATCTTTTACAACAATGGAATAACATGGAAATATACGACCTGGATTTCAACGGCTCCTTCCATGGTAATCCAATAATAATTTGAGAGCAAACAACCTAGGCTATCACAACACAGAAAATGACTTAGAAACTTTAACAGAAAGCTAAGACACTCCAATTGGAAAAAACATGTAGCTCTTGTTGCTATGCAAACAAGAATGAGCCTCACTGGTAGACGGGTACCAGTTTGTTGGGAACCGGGTACCCGGTTCCAGGAGCCGGTAAAGCTTACTAAGTCTAGATTCTTAGAGCCCGCTATCAGGATAGCTTGTTATCAGAAGTAATAGAATGGTAAGTATTGATCGAAGGAGAAACGCACTATTACATAATTAATTAGGTCACCATGACCTTGAGATTTGGCACAAAAATTTATAGGGTTCTTCGGAGCACCAAGGACAAGCTCCTGCGTCAGACTGATAATGATCCCTTCAATAGTCCATTCCTCACATGAAACGACTAATATTGCCAAAAATGACGTTGTTATCAATTATTTGGCAACAGAAATTATTATTTTAGAAATTTTCGAAGATTTGGCTGGGTGTACATCATCTGTACAATCAAAATAAGCTTGCTTGCATGCTAGACATTATGGAAAAGATGCTTAAAAGTGACACAAATGCCAATTTTCTACTTGGGTTAAAGATTGTAAAACTATCCCAATAGAAATCGAGTTATCATCCAGAATTGAAACCCGAACGAATGAACGGATGGACAGACAAAGCAAAAGCTATATATATATTTATATATGGGTGGGGGGGGGGGGGGGCATAATTATACACAGCTCATTCACGAAAATCAAAACGTCTGGCATGAGTGGACATTATGAATATTATGTCTTTGATTAATTTCCAATTTAATAAACATTCTGTTGAATATTTTGAAACCAATTTAACTGGGAGATGTTGCTGCCATAATTACCACAGCTAACATAGATATATTTATAATGAAATTTAGATTCTTGTAATTCAGGTTTCAAAGTTTCAAATTCAATGTTAATCCATTGGCAACTCTAAGAAGAGTTGCGGTGACAAGAAATGATTATCAGAGATGTATGGACAGACATTCTGGCCACACGGATAGACATACAGGCAGCACATCTTCAATTACCAAGTTTCAAAAGAATCATGACTAAACTATATTAGTTGCGCTGACAAGAAATGATGGGCAGCGATGGAAAGACAGACAATACAGACAGACATTCAGGGCAGATGGGCACACAGTACACGGGTACCCAGACAGCACATACACATCTTCAGGTGGTAATGATTAACTTTACCAAGTTTCAAAAGAATTGTCACTAACCAGTAGGAGCTGCATTGACAAGAAGTGGACTGGCAGATGGACAGATCTGCTGATCGCTATATCCCCCTTTTTTCCAGACCATGGGATAAAAATGCATAATGTTGTAAATTTACCTTCGATACCCTGAAACTCTTGGTGAATACGAATTTCGTCCAATGTCTGTAAATACTGCAGACTGGGTGGAAAGTTCGGTATAACCACACCCATTGGCTGCATACCATACTGGGGTGAAGGACCACCCATCATTCCTTTATCTGAATGTGGTTGTGCGGTAACGACGGCCATTTGTGTAGCTTATGTTAGTTCCAGATAAAGATTTCTGTGAACGAATAAAAAGTGTACCTCTAACATAAGGTCAAATATAATAGATAAAGCTAAGTGGCAGTGTTCAACATGGAAACAAATACTGCTTTTTGTAACATTGTTTTGAAAATACATACCAGTCTGTATCTGAATTACCTTCATATAAATCATTTAAAAGCTCGAAAACAGTGTGATTGAAGGGAATTTCAATTTTCCTTTCTCCAAGATCTAACAATACTCACCATTCTATTACTTCTGGTACAAGCTATCCTGGACAGCTGGGCCCTAGGACTATAGACTTAGTAAGCTTTACCGGCTCCTGGAACCGGGTACTCGGCTCCCAAATGCCGAGTACCCATTTGCCATGAAGCTCATATTGTTTGCATAGCCACCAAACAAGAGATACCCATGGCTTGCCTCCGTGGGGCTGGGAGGCTGGGTCCGTAATAGAATGGTGAGTATTGTTAGATCTCAGAAAAAGGGAAATTGAAATTTCCTTCATTCTCCTTCGATCAATACTCACCATTCTATGACTTCTGATATACACCAGATTTAGGCAGTAACCTGGTGGGAAGGGGCAAGCCATCAATTGCTACTTTTGCCCCTTGGAGAAAGAGCTTAGACTTAAACTTGACCAATGGAGACCTAAAAGGACCATCAAGTTAAAGGGACCAAATCACATTCGCATCACTGCCACCACCCCTATTTTCTCCTAAGAAAAGGGAGAGAACTCACAAACATGCATCTCGCCTGAAACACAAATATGCTAAGAGGGTTAACTGCTCTTCGCATCCTGGGAATGAGCATGAATATATATGATGAATGAACATGATGTATAGACATAATACAAAAAACTCTCAATCTTGAATTACCTCATGATATTTGGATTCCAGATCTGGAGCCTCCAACCATTCACTTGTCCAGCCATCAGTGACACAATCTAGTTGATATCCTCTCCCTTGACCATGTCTGCTTCTTAATTCTTTCTTACAAATGCCAAAAAAGGGAGAAGAGCAGTTTGGTCCCTAAATAAATGAACTGTTGAGTGGGTGTCAACTCGGATTTCTCCTTGTTGACTCTCCAACCTAGATCTGAAAGTAACTTCAGAGTCAGAGCAGTATCCACCTCTAACCTGGCTGATGTGTCTGCTTTGATCAGCCAATCGTCTATGTAGGTGTGAAATGCCACGTTCTCTTTTCTGAGAAACGCTGTAACCGCAAAGGACCACTCTGGTGAAAACCCGTGGAGCTGTCGACAGGCCGAATGGAGGACTACAAACTCCCACACTTGATTCTGAAACGCAAATCTCAGAAACCTGTGACAACTCCTGTTCATTGGAATGTGGAAATATGCATCTTTCAGATCGATCGATACACACCACATTCCCTTCCTCAATCCTGCCATTACCGACCTCAGCGTTTCCATCTGAAACTGAGGCGTATGGATAAACCAATTTAATGGCCTGAGATTGAGGATGGGTCTCCATCCCCCTGTGCTCTTGGGGACAAGGAACATGTTTGAATAGAAGCCTGGAGTGTTTCAGTTTGCTGGTTTTATTGCTCCCTTCAGAAGCAAACCTGACACTTCGTTTTGAATGGCTTCTAACTTGTCTGGTTTCGTTGGTACGGGTGTCCAGACAGGTGCCAAAGACAGATACTGTGGTGGAAAATCCCACCACTCCGGCATGTACCCCTGAGATAACCATCCCAGGACCAGACTGTCTGACGTCACACCTCGCCAAGCCTCGACGAAACGCATGAGCCTTCCACCCACTATAGACGCATCGATGCCTAATGCGGGTGTCAGGCTCGCGATCCGCGAGAACCATTTTGGTCTTGGCTTGGCCGGTCTAACTGGCACCGCTGTTCCTGTCGCACAGGTGCGGCGGTCCAGGTAGATACGAAGTGAGCCCTCGTACCCTCAGGTACGATCCGCTCCCTTCTTTCCACCCTTCGAGGACGTACCCTTCCCCTTCCCGCCTCTCGAGCGATCAGGAGCAGCATTGGGGTGGGTAGGGGCCTCCACAACCTTCTTGGCATTCTTCGCCGGAGGCGGCTGAGAAGACCAAGTAGAAACAGAAGCAGCACTAGGCCTGGCTTTCGCCTTGCTTTTATGCTTTTTCTGTTTCTTACAGGGTTATCCGGTTAGTGGTTTGGCTAAAGCCCCTAGTGCATGCGCCTGTCGCACTAGTTCCAACTGCAGATTCACCGCTAACCGATTCTGCGCGATGCTGGCAGTGTCTTCTAATATGGCTCGCGCTTGACCACCAAAGATGCTAGGGCCAGTAAGGGGTGTCCCAAGACGCTCCCTAACGGCAGTAGCCGGATGCATATGGTCAAGGACCATCTGCCTCCTACACTTTGTCACTCGCGCTTGCACATAGACAGCACCAGGCCATCATTGACACATTGTAGATATCGGATCATCTTATGGGAAGTCATGACCCCGTTAGACGTCTTATATTTGCGAGTAAGACCTCAGTGAAATTCATATTTGAAAATACCAGGTGAGCTAATGAACTGAATGAATAATATTAGAATAATATTAGTAGCAGTTAGATACGTAGTAGGAAGATGCACTGGTTGACTTTGACCAGTGCTAGTGGTACAGTTTCGCGGAAATAGGATAGAAACTGGATCGAAACTGTAGCAGTATATTCATCACAATAAGTTAGAAATTAGAATAGATTGGAATAAGACCAACGGTTCTGAGTTGGTGATATCCGTCAATAGTTGAAGATAAAAGTTGGTGCTGTGGGATCGGCATACACTTTTATAATATTCAGCAGTCATTTAGACCGTTAGTTTAATAAATATTAGAGTGATAAGAGTAGATGCGAATCGATGGGAATCGAGAGAAATTATAGGAAACAGACTGACATGTAGTTGTTGACGGTCGGCATTCCGACTCCCTTAAGCAAGTACAACAACACCAGCTGGCAATGAGATCATACAGCTCATGTGCTTATTAACGTTCGTTTCCTACAGGCTTATCCACGATAGGCAAGGGACAGGACAGAGGCATTGTAGCGTCCTGTAGGAATTAATAACATAATCGAAATTTGTATATCAACTATATGTCAATCAAAGAAAGGCATGCTACCACAACACATTCCGTAATGTTGTTAGTTAGCTGACAGATCGCATCAAATCAGAACCAGCTAGAACCGCTTTGATAGAGCTAGGGCGTAGATGTATCGTGTTTAGTAGTGAATCCCTAGAAGAGAAGCCCAGAGTTTGATTGGCCGAGATGACGTCATAATCAATGAGCATCTAGTCAAACTCTGTGGCAGAGAAACAAAAGGAACAAGGTTTCAAAGTAAAATCAGGAGATAGGCGAGCAGGGATTGGTCAGGACAATCAACAAGAATAGGTACAAACTTCTAGGAAGAGATAAGCAGGGGTTGATTGGAGGCAAGAATGATGCGGACCAATCAAACGGTGGTTATATCTACCTAGAAGGATAAAAGGAACAGAAACTATATATTACGATATATATAGATATATATATCGTAATATGTATAGAAGTTAGAAAAATATGAAGAGTATTTAATAGGCACTTGGTCTATGGAAAGGAATCTTCACCATCTGTGATTCCAAAGCAGACGTTGCTTTGTCAGTAGTAAATCGAGTAGTTGTTACGTTAGGCTAGCTAGATATCATATCGACCTTAGTGTCGAGAGTAATCAGTAGCCGTAAGATAGGCAAAGTCAGAATTAAATAGTTAGGTTAGGACCGTATTATGATAAGCAGTATTGTTAATATAAAGTATAAGCTATTTTCTGTGACAGTAAAAGTCACCATTGATAATTAAAAGTTATTGTACAGTTAGCTATAGAATAAAATTATCCCCTTGTAAAATACAAGGCACTAGTTCGGTTGTTATTTAGAAGCTCCTAAACAGTACGGAGAAACACCGTACCTTACTCAGAATCTTCAGGAAGTCAGATCAGGCCCAGTTACCAAAAATATCTTCGTACTATCTTTGAAGAGGCGAGCGGTAACTATACGACTGCAGTGGCGAGAAGATTGATTGTTGCAGCAATCATCAACATCATAAGTCTTCTCGAAGTTGTAGTCGCGAGCGTATAAGTAATTTAGTGAAGAAAGGATATCGAAAATCTTCAGTGGCTTCACCTGCCAGGATAATAGGAGTGGAAACATTGTGTGAACTGAGTAAGTACTAGACAATACGAATGGCCCAAGTAGACAGAGTACAAGTATAAAAGACGTAGCAGACAGAGTACAAGTATTTATTGATTTAGCCAAACAATCTGACAGTGCAAAAGTAACGCAACACCGAGAATATAGAGACAATTCATTGATTAAAATAACCACCGACATTACTTGTGAAGAGCAGCCTCGATTGAAACGAGTCATAGTCTGCTTATATTACCAGTGAATAAACACTAAATAGACTATACATAATGGCGACACCAGGTCCAGCGGGTCCATGAAACATTGGGGGAACATGAAAGGCATCCTGAGCTACGAGCGGAAACGGTAGCAGCCATGAATGTGATGGGCACCGCAATGGCGGGTACCATCGTACAGAGCAATATTAGAAGGGATGCGGACCGGGTCCATCGGGAAGAAGTGCGGGAGCTGGTACAGCGAATACAACCGTGTGACGGGCTCACCCCAGAGCAAGTGCGGCAGTTCATAGACGAGGCTCATCGTGTATGGGTAGCGATGGAGGGGAAGCTGGAGGGGATACCGGCCTACATAGTGACCCGTGCTTCTCGAGGGCAACTGTTGAGAGCGCTAGACTATTATTTGGTTGGCAAGAATAGGGATGACATTACCTTCGACGAGTTAAGAACATACATCACCGAAAATTTCATCTCTGCCAACGAGGGCGAAAGAATTAAATATGACCTCGAAGGGGTGCGCCAAAGAAGAAATGAGACTATTATCGCCTTCAACAGACGGTACAGGGAGTTGGCCAGCCGGGCGTATCCCGTCTCCAATGCCGACAATCAGAGGATGATATTAGGGGTATACATCAAGGCCCTTAGTGATGTTGGACTGGGAAGAAGGATAGTAAGGAAGAAAGCCACCACTCTTCAACGAGCGATCGAGATCGCGGAGGAAGAGGCAAATTGCAATGATTTGCTGAGGGCAATGCGGATAGATGATCGTAGAGAAACCGACATGGAAGTGGGAGTGCTGGACATGGAGGAGGGAAAAGATGTGTGGGCCATAATAACCGGTATGAAGCGGCAGATCGCCCAGCAAACGAGATTAATTGAACGATTGTGCAGTACGGTAGAGGCTTTGCAAGCCAATGCCAAACCTCAACAGGCACCCAGAGAATCCAGGCCACCGAAGAAACCGGCCATGCCACAAAAACGCGCGCCAGCAAAACCGCGTAGCAAACCACCGGCTGATTACCCACGCCGAGACGTAGTTTGTTACAATTGTGGACAGAAAGGCCATTATAAGGCGGATTGTAAACAGCCCAGGCAGCCTCCGAGGAATGATATGCCGAGACGAACTGGCCGTGTAGCCCAACCAAGGGGCCAGAGACCACCTATGGTATGTTTCACCTGCGGCAAGCAGGGGCACATGGCGCGTGATTGCTATAATTACCAACAGAGTTTCACGGGGTATAGAGATAGACAAACTGAGTCGGCTCCGACCGTACGTTGTTTTCATTGTTTTAAGGACGGACATATCATAAATAACTGTCCACTTAGAGCACCGCAACCTAGACCGCAGCGAAACATGGCCAAGAAACCACGTTTAGAGAGCGATATGGATGTCGATGTGATAGACCGAGGTGATAGAGCGATGAACAATGAGCCGAGAATCACCGCACAAAACTATTCTCGTAACATGCGGAAAGACAACGCAAACAGATTTCGTAGTAACGAGGATCAGGACGGGTTCGTGCTAACCGGGGAAGGAACCGACGCGTACGGACGGTATGGTGGAGAGTTTTCGGGAAGAAGAAATTCCTACGCTGAAGTGGTCAGCGGACGAAGGAGCCCTTCATTAAATGGCGACGGAGGAGACCGTTGGTAAGCGTACCGACCGAGCGGTTTCTGATCCGTTTACACTGGGACAACCACGGTCCAAAAGATCAGGGTAAGTGCTTGCATGCCTTAGTAGATACTGGTGCTAGCACGTCCTTGATTAGAAAGGATGTATGGCATAGCAGCTTAGATGCTAGGCCATTAAAAAGAGCTAAGACGCTCTTAGCGGTAAATGGTTCCCCAATAGAGCTTTTGGGGGAGACACAAATCAAATTTAAGAATGCCCGGCCTATTCCTGGTACGGTAGTAGCGAATATGCGGCATGAGTGTTTGATTGGTGCGGATGCTTTGCAATTGGGAAATCCAAAGATTGACTATCGGACCAAAAAAGTAGTATGGTTTGGTCAGGTATATCCCTTTAGGTATCCCTATAGGGAACAATCGAGATATGTATATTCTAGTTGTAAGGAAACGACCGGATATAAAGCTATCGACAAAGTTATTGAGGACTTTGCGGATAACTTTGATACGGCTCGTCCAAACACTTTAGGATTGGTCCCCAAAGTGAAGTGTACGGTACCAACAGGAGATGCGTTTCCTATAAGGCAGAAGGCCTACCGTCCGCCGCTTGCCAAGCAGTATGTAGTCAAGAACCAAGTGGCTGAGATGCTGGCAGCAGGCGTCATAAGACCATCGTCATCACCCTGGGCGTCACCCATTACTTTAGTCCCTAAGAAGGACGGTGACACTAGGTTTTGTATTGACTATAGAAAGTTGAATTCCGTATGTCGCAAGGATAGCTATCCATTACCAAACATATCAGATATTTTTTATTCTATGCGCGGCGCAACGATCTTTTCTACTATGGACTTGAAGTCGGGCTATTGGCATAGAGAAGACAGCGTTCGTCTGCAGTGAGGGTTTGTTTGAATGGATTCGTATGCCGTTCGGTTTTTGCAACTCAGGTGCCGTATTTCAAAGGGCGATGAATGATATTTTCCGAGAATTCGTGGGAAAATATCTGCATGTTTTTGTAGATGACGTAGTCATATATTCTCGAAATCCGGCTGAACATGCACAGCACTTACGTAAGGTCATGCGTAAGATTCGAGAATATAATCTACAGGTTAAGAAGAAGAAATGCGATTTCGCTAGTCCGTCAGTCGATTTGTTAGGTTATCGTATTTCCGCACAAGGAGTAGCTCCTCAGGCCCAGAAGGTCAAGGTCATTAGAGAAATGTCTCCACCCCGAGACGTGGGTGAAGTGAGAAGTTTTCTCGGGGCTACAGGTTACTACCGATCCTGTGTGCGAGGCTATGCCGAAATTGCGAAGCCTTTAATAGAGTTAACAAAGAAATACAAACGTTTTGAATGGGGTGCGGAGGAACAGCAAGCGTTCAAGAAATTGCAGAACTTGCTGTGTAGTGAGACGGTTCTCACATATCCGAATTTAAACGCCTCGTATAAATTATATACTGATGCATCTAGCTATGCGATCGGTGCAATATTGGTGCAGGAAGATACGAAAGGTATAGAGCGGGTAATCCAGTATGTAAGCTCTACACTTAAAGATAGTCAGCTTAATTGGCCCGTAATAGAGAAGGAGGCTTACGCTGTGATCTATGCGAAAAACACGAAGGTGCAGCGTTGGGCAGTGCTGATTGCAGAGTACGGATGTAAGATTGAGTACATCCAAGGCTCGAAGAACATTCGAGCGGACATGTTGTCTAGATTACGTCGTCCAGTGGAGATTGCCACGTTAGACACGGGCGATTATGTCATACCTGAGGTAGACGAAGGTGCGTTACCGCATGTCCCTCTGGAGGCTTATGACATACCCTACGACGAATTGCGTACCGAGCAGACCACAGAATACCCGAAGTTGTTCAAGAACACACCGGAGGAGTATATGGTCAAAAACGGTATTTTGTATTCGTTAGTGACACCATCAGCGTTGGATGCTGAGTACCCCAGGATCATGTTACCTACCCTGTTCCGTGAGAAAGTGCTCCGGATGGCTCATGAACGAGCCGGTCACCAAGGTCTGCAGAAGACCATCGGTATGGTACGAGATTCTTTTGCGTGGACGTCTTTAAGAAAAGACGTAGTACGTATGCTGGAGATGTGTACGACGTGCCAGGTCAACCGACCTGTCACTACTCGACCGAAGTATAGCGAGATGCCCATGGCCAATTATCCGAGTCAGATAATTGGTATGGATTTGATTGGTCCGCTATTAGAATCGAGTAAGGGTAACGTGTATATAATGACGGTAATTGATCACTGCTCTGCCTGGGCAGAAGCATATCCAATTCCAGCGAAGACGGCTCAGAATGTGGAAGACAAGTTCTTCAATGAGTACGTCGCTCGTCATGGTGTCCCTGAGATCTTGATAACAGATCAGGGCAAAGAGTTTTGTTCCAATTCTCTGGAAGAACAATTTCGTGAACACGGTATCGATCATAGACGATCGAGTCCATACCATCCGCAAACGAATGGACGTACCGAGAGGTTCAATCGAACTCTTAAGGAGTTGATTCAGAAAGGGGTGAATAACGAGTCTCGTAATTGGGAAGATGAGTTGGGTGTGGCTTTGACAGCGTACCGCAGCACTCGTCATTCCACGACCGGATATACGCCATTTTATTTGACGTATGGTCGACGAGCTAGAATTCCGTTTGCTATTCCCATCGATGCTTCGCAGGATCTTGGTGAGAGACTTACGTGTCTCAATAATGCCTTGCTGCGCGCTCGTGAAGAAACGGCTAAGTCTAGAGAGATTCACCAGGAACAAATTAATAAGCGTGCGAACGCTGGGGAGTACAAGGTTGTCGACTCGGTGGTCGTGAAGGCTGAGGAGAGGATGAAGTTGACCTCTCGCAGTGACCCCGAGTACAAGATCTTTAAGATCAATGGGCCCGTAGCTCATGTCCGACATCAAAGATCTGGGAAGGTACGCGTACTTAACATCTCTAAGTTGCGTGTAGTCGACTCAGAAATGTGTTGGGACAAGGTACGAGCACGCCCTATTCGTAACCCTGTCAAAGGTACGAAAGCCAGCCATCACCCTAGAGTGATGATACCCGAGTCCAAACTTTTGCCGGTAAACGACTCCGATGCATCATCGAGGAAGCGAGCTCGAAGGAAGCGGCCAGCTTCTGATGAAGAGCCAAGGGTGCGAAAGGGGGGTAAGGTGGTTGATATAGATATAGATCAACCTAGTACGAGACAGATTCGAAACCATGAGTCAGCGAGTGAAACCATCATAACTCCTCATACTATGGTGATGGACCCTTCGGAGGGTGTACCCGAAACCATCACTGAGCCAATGGAAACGCTTCCCTCGCATCCCTACTTTCTGCGCAAGTGCAGTCTCGCTCCTGACGTCTACTCAGACCCTAAGAGACTCAGGATTGGCGCGTTTGGCCGTGCTCGACATGATGACTTCATCGGTCGTATCGATGCAGTTATAAGGCAACGCAGCCAGAGAAAATTTTAATCTCTGCCTAAGAGCAGCACCGACAACATTGTATTGTTGAATCGCATAGGTATAGCATCATGTACGTGTTACAATTATGTGTAGTAGCGGCTTTGGTGATTTTAGCGAATACGAATGGAATTTGTAGGAAGGCAAGCATAGTTAAGTTGCCAAATGGAGTGATGATTACTAGGCCTGAAAATGTAGCAGTAATTCATGCTGAGCAGACGGTGGTGGTATCAATAGACCATCCATATCTGCCGGCCGATTCTCTTAACCGTGTGGCGCAGTTTCGTGTCCTGGTGGCGGGAGTTGGTAAAAAGACGTCATTAAGCCACAATGACATTTTCGGTCTCCAGCATCGCATAAATGGTATAAGAAAAGTTGCTGTCCATACGCAAGAGACAATGATGAAGCGGGTTGTTACTCGTAGAAAGCGTGGACTATTTAATTTCGTGGGGGACATAGCCTCTTCCTTATTCGGCACTGCCACGTCGGGCGATATTGGGATGATTAAGCATATTGTCAAAAAGGCTATGGGGAAAATGAATCGGTTGGTTCACTTCTCTAACCAGCTGGCATCTCATGTGAAATTAGCGTTCGAGGGGATCAATTCCAATGTGGATAGGATCAATGAATTCACGGACAGTCTATCCAGCTTCGCTAACAATGTAAGCGAAGTATTTAAAATTCATGCAAATCGACAGGCCGATTTATACGCGTTAGTGCGTCTGGGTCATATAATTGACTCGGCCGAAAGTGTAGTATACAGTTATCAGAAGGCTGCTGCCCGATTTCATAGGCAAACTGCCTCCTTAGAATTGGGTAGATTAACTGAAGAATTGTTTAGCCCATCGGATTTGGCAGAAGTAGCCCAACATGTCCGTGTAGGAAATCGGCTGATAAAACCGTACCAATGGTACTACAGAAATGTGGTCGTGTATCCCTTATGGAAGGACGATGAGAGACTGCACTACGTAGCTACATTACCTTTGATAGACGGCGGAAAGTACATTGAATACGGGTTGCAGTCATGGCCTGAACCTATGGCTACGAGGGGGTACTATATGCATGTATTAGTAGCTAGAACCAGCATTGGTCTTGATACCAAAACTGGGTGGTATTTTACCCCGTCCGAGTGCCGAGGTACGGGGCCGCGAGTGTGTCATGGTCAGCTGAGGGTCGATAAGACCCATGTGCCATGTATTGTCAGTATACTGACTAACTCCACGGATAGCAATTGCAATATTCAACTGTCCGAGTCCAATGACACCACTAGTAAGTTATTTGCCAATAAGAAAATAGGTGTGGTTTTGCAAACCTTCGGGGAGACTATGGAGATCCACTGTGACGGACAACTGACTGACCGGTGCACTGTGGAGAATGGTGTGTATGCTTTGATGTCGGGTGAGTGTGGATATAGTGGAAAAGGGTGGCAATTCGAGCCAGTACTGTCTTATAGTCGGACCTACACTCGAGTGAGTTTGGCCCTGGAAATGCCCCATTTGGATGTGGCCGGAGTTCTAAATGAATCCAGAATTGTTAGCCAATTAAAGGTCCAAGATTGGAACCATTTGCATAAGACTAAGTACGTGCCGCTAGCACCATTATCTGCGGTCGACCCAGCGATGGTCGATGGCAGGGGAGTACCGTCATTTATCTCATATTCTACAGGCTCCTTCGTAGTGATTATAGTGATTTTTATTGTGTTGTTTAAGTGTGGAATTATTTCGCGCATGTGGTCATGGATTAAGTGTAAGCCACATGCGGCCCACCGACCACGTGCGGTCCATATAAGTGCGCCACGGATTATTCAGGACCAGCAGTTCCGGAGACCTGCAGCCCTACCGGAGCCGCTGCGTTTGTCAGCCGGGTCGTCGCCTAACAATACTGACAGGACTGTGATCGACCCGACGGCTGATGACTGGATAGACGTGGAGCTAACCAGGGACACTAACATCAGTGTACAGTATGAAGACATAAATTGTAGCACGAACTAAATAATAGTGCCATGTTTGCATATCTTTTCCTCATACCTGATCAATGGTATGGATTCCGAGGATAGTTCGTAACGGTGCACAAACTTTATTATTGTGCCACGTATTGATTGTTTATTGCATGTATTGTGGAGGTCGCTATGACCATGTATATGACCTGTAATGATTTAACTGTAGGATTAGGATTGGTAGTTAGTTATGTTATTGTTTTAGCATTGTATTGATTGTTTAAATATGTTTTATCGTCATAATGGATTTCTATTATTGCAGCGTGTTAACGGATGATTACGTTAGCTTATGGACGTCAGTTCGGGGTAGCCCTGGTATAGTGGGTTTGGTTGTTGATAGTGCACAACGAGTTAATTATCGATGTCTTAAGGCCTTAAGAGATGGTTAATTAACTTCGGTTGAGGGGCATGTGTAGATATCGGATCGTCTTATGGGAAGTCATGACCCCGTTAGACGTCTTATATTTGCGAGTAAGACCTCAGTGAAATTCATATTTGAAAATACCAGGTGAGCTAATGAACTGAATGAATAATATTAGAATAATATTAGTAGCAGTTAGATACGTAGTAGGAAGATGCACTGGTTGACTTTGACCAGTGCTAGTGGTACAGTTTCGCGGAAATAGGATAGAAACTGGATCGAAACTGTAGCAGTATATTCATCACAATAAGTTAGAAATTAGAATAGATTGGAATAAGACCAACGGTTCTGAGTTGGTGATATCCGTCAATAGTTGAAGATAAAAGTTGGTGCTGTGGGATCGGCATACACTTTTATAATATTCAGCAGTCATTTAGACCGTTAGTTTAATAAATATTAGAGTGATAAGAGTAGATGCGAATCGATGGGAATCGAGAGAAATTATAGGAAACAGACTGACATGTAGTTGTTGACGGTCGGCATTCCGACTCCCTTAAGCAAGTACAACAACACCAGCTGGCAATGAGATCATACAGCTCATGTGCTTATTAATGTTCGTTTCCTACAGGCTTATCCACGATAGGCAAGGGACAGGACAGAGGCATTGTAGCGTCCTGTAGGAATTAATAACATAATCGATATTTGTATATCAACTATATGTCAATCAAAGAAAGGCATGCTACCACAACACATTCCGTAATGTTGTTAGTTAGCTGACAGATCGCATCAAATCAGAACCAGCTAGAACCGCTTTGATAGAGTTAGGGCGTAGATGTATCGTGTTTAGTAGTGAATCCCTAGAAGAGAAGCCCAGAGTTTGATTGGCCGAGATGACGTCATAATCAATGAGCATCTAGTCAAACTCTGTGGCAGAGAAACAAAAGGAACAAGGTTTCAAAGTAAAATCAGGAGATAGGCGAGCAGGGATTGGTCAGGACGATCAACAAGAATAGGTACAAACTTCTAGGAAGAGATAAGCAGGGGTTGATTGGAGGCAAGAATGATGCGGACCAATCAAACGGTGGTTATATCTACCTAGAAGGATAAAAGGAACAGAAACTATATATTACGATATATATAGATATATATATCGTAATATGTATAGAAGTTAGAAAAATATGAAGAGTATTTAATAGGCACTTGGCCTATGGAAAGGAATCTTCACCATCTGTGATTCCAAAGCAGACGTTGCTTTGTCAGTAGTAAATCGAGTAGTTGTTACGTTAGGCTAGCTAGATATCATATCGACCTTAGTGTCGAGAGTAATCAGTAGCCGTAAGATAGGCAAAGTCAGAATTAAATAGTTAGGTTAGGACCGTATTATGATAAGCAGTATTGTTAATATAAAGTATAAGCTATTTTCTGTGACAGTAAAAGTCACCATTGATAATTAAAAGTTATTGTACAGTTAGCTATAGAATAAAATTATCCCCTTGTAAAATACAAGGCACTAGTTCGGTTGTTATTTAGAAGCTCCTAAACAGTACGGAGAAACACCGTACCTTACTCAGAATCTTCAGGAAGTCAGATCAGGCCCAGTTACCAAAAATATCTTCGTACCATCTTTGAAGAGGCGAGCGGTAACTATACGACTGCAGTGGTGAGAAGATTGATTGTCGCAGCAATCATCAACATCATAAGTCTTCTCGAAGTTGTAGTCGCGAGCGTATAAGTAATTTAGTGAAGAAAGGATATCGAAAATCTTCAACATGATAGCGCCACATGTGGCACATGGTGGCCTGCCCACACCGACTGAAGAAGACGATAAGAGTGATTGACAGCACTCATTGCTGCCCTCACCCCCTCATTGCATAGGGACAGGACTTCGTCATGGTGCACCTGGGACTTGTCCACCAGCGCCGGGGCGGGGCCACCCGCTCCAGCACTCTGGACACCCAGCACCCAGCTATCATCCTCAGTGACTGCTGGGACAACACCATATCTGTCATATTCCCCATGTGGGATACGACACCTCACCCGCACCTCCCTGGAGGCCGCAGGAAGCTGGCCCTTGGTCAGGAGTTGTTTGCTATAAATAGCATCCAACAACTCCATAAACCTTGGATCCAGCCCAATAGACTGGATCCAGGCTGCGGGCAAGATCCCCGTCTTAATCGATGCCACCGATGGATGGGGGTGCATCCTCCTCGGCCGTGGTCGAAATCACAGGCGGGTCCACCCTGGCTAGCCAAGCCAGAGCCTCTGACCAGTCTCTCCAAAGAAGACACTCCCGTGAACACGTCACCTGTTGACGTGCTCACGGCCCTACCAGCAACGGCCTCCCGGCTAGGAGCCATTGCTGATATGCCAGGCACTCCAGTACCGTACAGTTCCGCCGCCACCCCATGGAAAACACCAGTCCATGGAGTAGGTTCGCACGGAAAACTGTGCGGAACCGTAACGGTTGAGGAACCGTGGCCAAGCACGGGCGCCAACGTCACCCCATGCCTGACCGCTGGATCAGGCGAGATAGGTGTATAACACGCCTGGCCAGCCACACCCGTCACCGTGTCGGTTGGCGGCAAACCAACCATCACGGGTCCGGTGCCCGGTACCGGATTGGCCTCAACCACGGGCGGAGCCACTGTCCTGGCTTGCGCCAAGCCAGACAGATGGAAGGCGGTTCCGTCCAGGACGGAATCAACCGCCATGCTCTCCACCCGTGGCATCTCAGGCCGCAGCAATCTCTCCTCCTCTGCCTCCTCGTCTTCAGATTCCGAAGAGTCATTACCAGACGAGGAAACACTGGAGCCTGGAGGACGGCTCCCATGCCTGACGGACCGGCCACCGCTACTGGACCACCCGGAGGCGGCCACAGAGAGACAGAACCCATCAGGCCAGAGCCTGACGGGACTGCCAGGGAGCCGTACGAGACGGCTCCCCTCGGTGGCCAGTTCAGAACCCTGTCCAAGGAGAGGGTCCGTACCAAGCACGGGAAGAGACTGCCCTACAACTTTTGGAAGCAGGGACGACACCAGCGTAGGCAGAATGCTATGCAAGAAGCCTTGCATAACAGGACCAAACCACGCCGGCGGTGCCGTCTCCGCAACCTCTGGTTGCGGATGTGGAACGCCCCCAAGGGCCGAAATGGACGCTCCAAGATTTGCTTTCGAACCGCCTGACCCCGCGTCGGACCCTGCCAAGTCCTTCTGGGCAAGAAACTTGACCATCATGTCGGATGACCACACTGCACAAATGTTACACCTATTATCAAGATTACAACTTGTACAAAGAAAGCAGACATGGTCCTTGAACAGAACCCTCACAAATTTATGGCACTCGTCATGATGGCGGGGCTAGCTTGGCCTATAAATAAGCACATACCTACAATAAGCAAGCGGAACGAAACAGGAATGGAAGGCAGACAATTAATTTTCAAATATTTGGATCATGAATTAAATGTTAACCCTCCCGCACCCCACCCCACAACATTACAGCAAAGATCACATTGATAAAGAAGAAAGAAGCGGGCAAGATACACCTATAAACTGATCCTCAAGGATGTATAACGGAACCAGGAACCATATTGCATAGCATTCGGGGTATATTTACTAATCAATATAAATTATACTCCTAACGAAGGCCAAAACGAGATGTGAAGAAACAACAAAATGTAAACAAACTGCTGTAGCATACGGTAAAGCCGCAGACCACACATCTAATCCAGAATTTTTAAACCACCGATCATTGCAAACAGATCGTGATAACACACAAAACTTGAAATTCGTTTTTCTGGTACCAATACAGTACGCAGCACCCAGAATCAGATGCGCGAATTAATGAAACATTTTCTTCATATAAAAATCTGAGAACTCGGGTGTGATGTCACCCGCTCAGATCTTACGGAGAACGACGTCAGCCGATTTTCGTGTCAAACACCGTAAAGGCAACACCTTATTTCATATCTGCCGATCGCCTGTTGGGGTTAAAGGAAGGCGATCAATCTGGCATATTTCGTTGTTAACACACATCTCAGATTCGGGGTCAGAAATTGGAACATGCGACACAGACAACATTTTGAAGACCTAAGTCTTTTAACTATAGAATAACATGGAAATATACAACCTGGTTATCATCGGCTCCTTCCATGGTAATCCAAATAATCCTTAGAGAGCGAACACAAAGCCATCACAATCCAAGAAAAAGACTTTAAAGAAAGCTAAGATCTTCCAACTGCATAAGAAAGCATGTAGCTCTTATTGCTATGCAAACAAGAATATGAGCTTCATGGCAAACGGGTACTCGGCAGTTGGGAGCCGAGTACCCGGTTCCAGGAGCCGGTAAAGCTTACTAAGTCTATAGTCCTAGTTCCCAGCTATCCAGGATAGCGTGTATCTGAAATAATAGTGCTGAGTATTGATCGAAGGAGAAAAGGATATCTGTCTACAAGCAATAGAGGCAACAAGACAATATAAATTATCACCAGAACTGGGTGGAACAAACTTGACAAAATAGGTGGACAAAGTAGATCAGTGTTTTTATCTATAAATTTTAAAGGAAAACAAAAAAGTTGAGCTCAAAATAAGCATTTTGACCAACCCTCGTTAATGGCAGGGCTCAATTTTAACACTAACCCGTTAACCCAAGGATAGTAAAATTTCATATGGTTAGTCAAACTACACCCGTACTAACCCATCTGGTTTAGTAAAACTCTCAAGAGGAAATAAGAAAAAATAC
Organism: Chaetoderma sp. LZ-2023a; assembly: GCA_034401795.1. Taxonomy (NCBI): domain Eukaryota; kingdom Metazoa; phylum Mollusca; class Caudofoveata; order Chaetodermatida; family Chaetodermatidae; genus Chaetoderma; species Chaetoderma sp. LZ-2023a. The sequence continues at coordinate 58,025,975 of CM067368.1, forward strand.
TTTTATAATGTCATTATGTTCAGGAACCACCAAAAATTGACAAAAGAACAGATTTTCTACTACCTTCAATGCTATATTGAATATTTTGAAATTAATTTGTCCGGAAAGCCATTGCTGCGACAGCCGGACAAATTAATTTCAAAATATTCAACGGCTTCTCTGTATGGTTGCCTCGGAAATGAGTTTTATAGGAATCCATCAGTGAATGGATTAAAGAAGTGATCAGCTTTGAACTTACAAACATTGGGTTAGTGAAATTTGCTGCAGGATAGTAAAATCGATGATGCACTATCCCGCCTGGGTTAGTAGAAAAAATCCTTAAAATCTACCCACGCATGGACTTTATGTATTTGACATGGTCTCGAATTTCATCGACTGTTATATTTAGTTGAATTTCAGAAACATTATAAATATTAAACGTGAATGTGAAGCCATAACTGCCGATGTTTTAATATTTGAGTTGAATATCGTTGCTATTTCTATATTTAAGGCATCCACGATGCGATTTTGTGAAGCTGAAATAACTTGCTAAATATGGTAGACGACTACGTCATTGCCTGGCAATGAGCGCATGCGAATGCCCTGAATGACGTGATGCGCCCACGTCAAGTTTGTCTAAAAACAACTACACTTACTATTTATCGTAGCAGAATGCTAATTAAATGCTGTAATATTGCGGAAATTGCATGTTTTAGCAGAACTTATGTTAACTTTGTGATGACAAGCTTTTTTAGTAATGGAATTGCTATGCAGGGAGTGCTGTACAAAGACACACCCGTAAAATGTGGAGTTACAAATCAAAACCTACGTACATGAAGTGACAATAGAGTACAAACATGAAGGCCTTGTAATGTTTTATCTGTATGGCTTAAAGGGTTAATGCTGCCTCATCCTCTCAAGCTCGCCAAAACAGCTTCCGCAATGGTCTTGATGTATGTCGATTTGCTGAGCAAGTGAAGACTATTTTTTGCAAATGTACCATGTAGAGTGAATGACTGGATTGATTACTGATCCAGGCATTCAAGTGATAAATTTACAATGGCAAATGGACATTTTCTATGAGAAAATTGAATTCTTCTTGAATAAATTTAACAATTCAAGTTTTAATAAAACATATTGCCAGTACTCCCAGTTACATTAGTTTCAAAATATTGTCTACATATTTTCCCTGATATGTTGGAATTGATATGCTAGGATTACTGTGTAAATCAGGGTTGATAAAAATCATGATTTTTTTATAAAAATCAAAAAAATCGGATTTTTTTTATTTTAATCGATTTTTTTGATTTAAATCAGATTTTTATAACCATGTTTTTTATATTACTAATTAATGATAAGATATGCAATTTTAAGTCAATTTAATTAATTTATTTCAAATCAGATCAATATAGTTATACATGTATATGATGATTCATTTGTTAAGTAACTTGTAAACAAAAACAAGCTTGCCAGCTTTCTCAGTACCAAGACGGTTTCTCACTTTTGAATGCACAAAACCAAAAGTTGAGAATATTCTCTCAACACCTGCACTAGAGGCAGTAGCACCAAGTATTGCATATATCATGTTTAGCACATGGTCACTGACTCTGTCTGATAGAGATTTCCACCAGGCAAAGGGAGACACAGATTCCAGAACAGATGAACTAAACAAGTAATCCTTAAATGGATCTGCTCTGGCCCGGTAGTTCATGATTATAGGTATCATGTCTGGGGATGACACAGACACATACTCCATCACACTGTCAGTTTCCTTGGTAGACAATCCTTTACCAGCAGTACGCGGATCCAAAATATAGGCGAGATAGTGGGCAGGAGTGAGTGCCTGCTTACATCGTTCGTGGAACTTCTTCATAATGCTTAATGATACCCCACCTTCTTCAAAGTCTTTTTCCAACTTCTTCCATACACTAACTGCATCACTGAGAAAACAGCTATCACTCTGTACTATATCCAGGGCAATGGAGATTGGCTTAAGGAGCCTCAAATAGTCCTCTGCTTGTCTCTTTATCCCAATATTTTGCACTTTACTAGCCACATTTGTGTCTATACTATCCCTATTTTCCTCACACACTTTCAAAATGATGGACCAGTTATCCAGGTAGCACTGAAGGCAGTCAGCTAGCGTATTCCAGCGGACATCTTGTGGTAGGACGAGTCGCTTGCCTCCCTCTGCCTTGTACCATGCTGCTGGTAAATGTGTATTGCGAAAGTACTTCACAATCTGTGTGACGTGTTCCTTAACACCCTTGATCTCTATGTCATGAGCAAGTAGGTTCATGAGGTGGGCTGAACATCCATGGGCAATAATGTCTTTGTGGTCTTTCTTCAGTTCTTCACGCATCTTACGCATGTTAGCCGCATTGTCAGTTACAATGCTACCTATGTTACATTTAAACTGTTCTTCGCAATGTTTAATAGCACTACTAGCAACCTGTTTCATGTACTCAGCAGTGTGACTGTGGCCTGACATATCCACAGTCTCAGTAAGATAGGAATCACCATCCGAAGTGGTTACAGAGACACAAACTACAGGTTCATTATGTATATTACTCCAACCATCTAAACACATGGAGACAGTCTTGCCTTCAAGCCTTTCTTTACACTCATCCTGCAGTGACTGCTGAACCTTGTCCAGTAAACTACAGGCTACTTCATACCGACTTGGTGGGCAGTAGCCTGGTCTCAGCATCTGGACTAGTTTAATGAACTCTGGATGTGTGACTGCAGAGAATGGTGTGTTAGTAGCGTACACGTAGCGACCGACTTGCTCATCGATGGCGTCTTTCTCAATTTGGGATGTTCTCAAAACATAGTGGTCTAGACCTGCAAAATAAAATATTACTGTATCAGCCAGGAAAGGTAGACACATGTGGGATAATGTTGACATTAGTGTGCTAAGGGTTAACTGGCTGACTGCTCTGAGCTACTTGAGAATAGTTTCAAGCTGCATTACTCAAAACCTGCTAAATAGTGTGAAAACAATATAACTCAAAGTTGTTGGTGATTTATTCACCAAGAAGTTTCAGTCAAATTGTTTTCAAAATATTCAAGTAAATTTTTTTAGTTATTAATTTAGCAATATTACTGTTTCAGCCAGGAAAGGTAGACACATGTGGGATAATGTTGACATTAGTGTGCTAAGGGTTAACTGGCTGACTGCTCTGAGCTACTTGAGAATAGTTTCAAGCTGCATTACTCAAAACCTGCTAAATAGTGTGAAAACAATTTGACTGAAAGTTGTTGGTGATTTACTCACCAAGAAGTTTCAGTCAAATTGTTTTCAAAATATTTAGTAGTTTTTAGATGAGTCTCACTATAGTTTTCTGACATAAATCTTTTTAGGAATTTGGGATTAAAATTACAGTACTATGCAGTGATAAGGTTAATGTGTCCAAATTAAGCCAATTAACTACCTGACTGCTTAACTGTTATGTAACACCACAGGTGTTATCACCTCACACAATCAATAAAGGGGTCTGCTCTTGAACAACACTGCTGTCCTATAAAGATCTCACAGTAATAGACTAACTAAGGTGGTAACCCTTTGATTGCCTTGTTTATTTAATTTATTTTTAAATAAGGCAGTGTATTTGTTTGCAAAATTATTGAACTGTAGAAAACATATAGACTGTAACTGAAGGATTAGCTATTAATCAGTTTTAATTACTTGGTCAAGAGTTAGGCTGAGTTAGTGTGTGGTCTGTCGGTCAGATTATCAGTCTGTTTGTCAGTTAAATTTTTATTCACAAAATATTATATTCTCTTACCTGCACTGATTTTGGTTCTCTTGGTAGGCGTACACAACGGTGATGACTCCCCTGCCTCTGGGGCAGGGCGCTTCCTAGGCGTAGAGACTGTTATTGCTGGTGTATCTTGTGTATCAGTCTTACATTCACTATGATGCTGCTTCATACGTGCTACTATGCCTTGCATAGATTTGCCACATTCTTTACACTTAGCCTTACAACCAGATTTACCAATCTCAACATCCTTATCAAAGTACATCCAAATGTGATCTTGCTTTCTTCCAGGCATCTTAACTTATTTTGAACAAATGATGAGTTAAGAAACATTCTATTTGCTTATATGTACTGTGGGATTCAATGTGTTTTCTTAACCTGGCTGCATGTAAACCAGATCTCTCTTACACGAGTGCTGTCTATGTTTTTTTATCCATCAATGTCCATCAGTTTACATACATTGTTTATCAAAGTCAGAGAAAGGAGTTAGCCTGAATGTTTTGATAATCTAGCAAAGTCTGGGCAGTAAATGGGGATAATGGGGTTATAGTATCAGGGACAGAAGCAACACCTATAAAACAACTGTGAGGCAAGGTCAAAACAACAGTTTTTAAAGGTTATTGGGTGTATACAGATGAAATAAAGCAAGTAATACAATATGATGATTTTATTAAAAAAACACTGACTTTTAAAAAAATCGCATCATGATTTTTTTGATTTTTTTGGACTGATTTTAATCATGATTTAAATCACTGATTTTAATCATTTGATTTAAATCAAACAACCCTGGTGTAAATATTGATTGATTCAAAGAATTGATGTAGGCTAATTAGTGATCATGTCTCTCACCACTCCCTTTAAACACTGAGCACATATCGTTTGAAAACAAGATTTCATACGCGTGCTGAGAGATGAATGGGGAATAACTCGACATCTATTCATCCCAACTGTTTTGATAACAATTATGATCACATGCGCCGACAAGAGAAAAAGTGCAGATGATTTGTCCCAGGTTAAGATAAATAAACTCATCCTTGTGACGAAGTAATTGTCATCGTCTTTATAATCAAGACCAAGAGTCTACAAGGTCTCTTAATGGAAACCTCAGCATTTATCAAAACCTACCCCGTTTTGATTACTAATCAGCGTTTTAATTTTCACATTTTAAAAATAGTGTTCTATAGCTTACATGTACCGCCTATAAATAACGCAAATTTAGCAATGTCAAGCTTATAGTCATCAGTTTCTTGGAAGATATTCTGATAGGATTTGTTCAGAAATGGTTCCCAACACACACCCCCCCCCCCCCCCCCCCGACAGCCGGGTGGGGGTTTAGAAGCCCTCAACCAGTTGGATAATTTTGAAATCTAGATAATTTCAGATGGCATCTCCTGCATTTGTATTCAGAAAACACATGGGCTAGAACTTTAACCTGACTAACGAGTCACAAATAAATTGGGTTTGTCTTAACAGAGATTTCATTGCAAAACATTGACATGGAATGATCTGGGATGTGTGGTTTTCCCCATTGGAGTGGGCATGTATGTAGGCTGACAGGCTGGCAAATGAGGTGGTGTGCTAACACAGGTTGTCTTCTTCTTTTCGTTCGCCGATCACACCGCCAGTCCTGTAAGTGACTATCGACATGATCATAAGCGTTAAGTGCGTGGATCCATGGTTTATTAGAGTGCGCCGTGCGGCCTGGAACCTCCGTCTTCAGCACTCGAGGTTTCTGTCAGCGTTACCCCACCCTTACCTCCTTTAGTCGTCTCTTACGACATGCAGAGGATACGGAAGGTGTATTCTAAGCCCCACCTACAGGGCAAGACACAGGTTGTCAATATTTGGGTAGCTATACGTGTGCCCGGATCCGCGCCTGGCCACCCTTGTTGATCAAGTACATTTGGCCCATCTCTATATAATTAAGTTACGTTAAGCAGAAGTCAGAACACAGGCATAAATGCCTTTATGTTCTGCTCCTTGTTTATGTCTGATATTTGTAAAGTTTATTTTAAAATATTTAGTAGTTCAATTTCCGGAATGTTTTGTGTTTGCATTCCTCTAACTGTTACCCTACCTATAGAGATATATACAATTATACATACAAATCCCACCTTTATTTAAACAAAAATCATGTGACTACTGTATGTACGTAGATTATATATATATATATATATATATATATATATATATATATATATATATATATATATATATATACACCTGTGCAAAAGTTAAGCACCAGCAAAAACAATAGAACGTAGAAACATGATGGTACAACTAGGCTGCCATACTTTTTGTCCCCGCGTCAGCTGACATAATTCCAAGTACGAAATGCACATGCATGCATGACTTCACGCCGCTTGATGTCCGTGCGTGGCGGGAAACAGCACACGTGTTCAGTTATGTAAAAGTCCAGTTTGAGGTGTAGAACATTACATACAGATTTAGGCGACAAGATTAGGAATTTTGTGTTCATGACCGTGGTTTATTTGTACAGAGAGAATTAGCTCTTGATTGTGAACCGCTATGGCAAGACGAAGGTTAAGTGATCGTGTGAAATGGCAAATCATAGGCATGCATACCACTGGTATGTCATGCAGAGAGATTGGCAGACAGCTGAACATTAACCATACTGTAATCAGTCGTTTGATTGCAAAACATGGGCAAACTAACGAGGTGAAGGACAGGCCTAGATCTGGAAGACCGAAGAAGACTACTGCCCGTGATGATCGAGCCCTAGTACGCCTTGTTAGGAGATCTCCATTCACCAACAGCAGAGTGCTCAGCCAGCAATGGGAAACGCGCAATAGAGTGTCAATGTCTACCGTCAAAAGGAGACTGTATGCTGCTGGCATGAAAGCTAGGAGACCTGTCAGACGTCCTCTCCTCACTGCACTCCACAAAGAGGAGCGTCTGAGGAGGTGCAACGAAAGAAGACACTGGAACATGAGATCCTGGAGACGGGTACACTGGTCCGATGAAAGTCGGTTCCTGCTTCATGCCACAGATGGTCGAACTCGTGTATGGAGGTCCAGACGCACGGCGTACGACCAACGTAACATCATGGAAGAAGTTCCATTTGGTGGAGGTTCCGTTATGATATGGGGGTGCATCTCATTTGATTGTAAGCTGGATCTGTTGACTGTACCTGGAACACTAAATGGACAAAGATATCAAGATTCCATACTGGATAGAGTTGTGGTCCCTCATTTTGTAAATCATGCACCTGGAACCCACCCTATATTCATGGATGACAACGCCCGACCACATCGTGCTAGAGCTGTGCATGAATACCTCCGCCAGAATGCCATCGAAACCCTACCATGGCCAGCAAGGAGCCCTGACATGAACCCTATTGAGCATATCTGGGACATTCTGGGAAACATGGTGAGAAGGAGGGATCCTCCTGTGCAGAACCTACAGGAATTAACAGACGCACTCCATCTTGAATGGCAACGAATACCACAATGGCGTATCAGTCGGTTGGTGACCAGCATGAGACGTCGTGTCCAGGCCGTCATCCAGGCACAAGGTGGATATACCCGGTATTAATAATGACAGTCTCAAACTCGTGCACAGATGTTAAACTTCGTTTTCAGACACCATTAATGACAATCTAGCCACGTGTGTCAACTGTAGGGCAATAGTTGTCAGTTGTGTCAACGTAACCATATTCAGGCCTCGTTTTCAAGTTCAAACAAAAACATACAGTGTTTCCCCACCATCATAATCAGCATTCCTCTAGTTGCATTATTACCTCTTGCACTAAGATGGATGGGTACATAAATGTTTATGCTATTGCTTTCTTCATAGCACATGAATATACCCTCGCATGTGCGTAAAAATAGGGTGGTGCTTAACTTTTGCACAGGTGTATATATATATATATATATATATATATATATATATATATATATATATATATATATATATATATATATATATATATATATGTATGTACATGCATATAATATATAGACATTTCTCTTAAAACTTGAAAAACCTTGATTACATTCAGCTCAAGTGCCCTTATCACATATAAATAAGGTTTTCCACACCTATGTGTGGATGTCTACATGTATCAAAGTGTAGCTTAATTACAATAATCAACTAGATAGATCGGTCGATGACGCATCATTGTAAATCCCCACATTCACCGCTTTGAATTTTTGACACACCACATAAACCACCCCAGCGGCGGAGCCAAATGTAAATGGCCTTTTGCGCTCAGCAATCTTATGGGTAACTCACATACCAAATTTGGATGAATTTCGTGCAATAGTGTCAGAGGAGTTGCATTACAATCAATTTCATGACCTTTTGACCTCATCCCCAAACCCTGGGGGCGGGGTCAAATGTAAATGGGCTCATCCACTCCACATTGATATGGGCAACTCGCATACCAAATTTGGTTGAATTCTGTCAAATGGTTTCGGATGATATGCGTTAAATCAATTTAGGCAGACTAAAATTTGACCTTTTGACCTCACCCGCCCCCTGGGGCAGAGCCAAATCTAATTGGCCTCTTACACTCCGCAATCATATGGTTAACTCAAATATCAAATTTGGTCGAGTTCCGTCTAACGATTTCAGAGGCAGTGCTTTACAATAAATTTCCTGATCTTTTGACCCCATCCCCCATCCCCTGGTGTAAATGTAAATGTGCTCATCCACTCCACATTGATATGGGTAACTGGCATACTAATTTGGTTGAATTCTGTCCAGCAGTCTCAGAGGAGTTGCATTATAATCAATTTTTTTACCTTTTGACCCCCACCCCACCCACTGCTGGGGGCGGGGTCAAATGTAAATGTGCTCATGTACTCCACATTGATATGAGTAACCCACAAACCAAATTTGGTTGAATTCTGTTCAACGGTTTCGGAGGAGATGCATTAATCAATTTTGGCAGGTTAAAATTTGACCTTTTGACCCCTCCCCAACCTCTGGGAGCGGAGTCAAATCTAAATGGCCTCTTGCACTCCGCAATCATATGGGTAACTCAGATATCAAATTTGGTTCAGTTCCGTCTAACGATTTCAGAGGAGTTGCGCTACAACTGATTTGACCTTTTGAGCCCTGTCACACCATCCTGGGGGCAGAGCCAAATCTAAATATCGCCTTGCAAGGCCGAATGATATGGGTAACCCACAGACCAAATTTGATTTAATTCCACCCAATGGTTTGGGAGGAGATAGCGTGACGGACAGATGGAGGCAATCACAATATCCCTGGGGGTTTTTTAACGTGGGGATAACAGCAGCAATAATACAGGGCTACCTATTAATTTGTCTATTGGTTATCGCAGCAGCCACTTTTATTAAAATATATACAACTGCTAAAGGTAGGTTGGCCCACAGGTTGGTTACCACGCCCAATCCTTACTACTATCCTATCACAATGTGGACTGGCGTGATTTCATGACCAATCCACTTGGTCCAGCAGCAGTATCTACATTACATTTAATAATTTATTGGCCATTACAATACATTTCAAATGAAATATAATATTTGAATGATTGGCATGGCTTACAGAATGTACCACACCCAATCCTTTCTCATCTTTGAATACTCAATCAAACATGTTATATTGCTCTTGCTCTTGATTAGAAATTGTAATCTGCATTGTAGTCATATTTCATTTCCTGATCTTTCCAGTACCGATCAAGTCTACCTTCAAAGCACTTTAGGCTTGGTGCATTTACTGTACATCATACCGAAGATTATTCCATATATCGGTGACACGGTTCACGAATGAATACTTCCTAATGCCAAGTCTAGTGTGGTTCTTAAAGGTTCCCATTCATTATCTTATATGTTTCAATGATGTCCCCTCGAAGCCATCTGTACTTTAGGGTTGGTAGTTGCAGCTGTTTCAGTCTCTCTGTGTAGCTCAACTCTCTTAGTAATTGTACAAACTTTGTGGCCCTTCTCTGAACCGTTTCCACAGTAGCTTTGTCACTTTTCTTATATGGTGACCACACACTCCTTGCATATTCAACTTCAGATCTGATAAGTGCCTTATAAAGTAGAGTAAAGCTGTCCTCGTCCAAATAGGTAAACGTTCTGCGAATAGCCGTTACTTATGCTATAGAACTTTATTTAACAGTACAATGTACGTGTTATTTTGCTTTGGAAACATGTTAAGTTATTTCTGAACTGTGCTATAAAGATTCAAGATTATTTATTCAATAATTCCAGGATAAACGTATTCACGAATCATACCAGGTTGTCCACCTAAGGCAGTGCCTATTGTTATGGCGGACATCTTACACACATATATACAGGGATATATAAATTAGACAAGACAGTACTTACACAAACAATTATAAATTCAGACATTACATTTACTACTTCCTTATTAACCCTTTGACCCTTGATCCACATAAACAGTTTAAATTTCAAAAAGGATATATGTCAATTCGCGGGTCAAGAGGAGACCACCCCTCCCCACAAACCCAGCACCCTCCTACACACAAACACACACACACACCCAGCAGAGTTCACCACCGGTTCAGTTATCTAGTCAGTCATTACAGTGGAAAGAAAAACTCCAGGAGTGGGCCTCTCTCAGTCCGCGAACCAACATATAATACTGTAACAGTAGGGTGTGTGAAAGAGTTAGTCACTTGGGTTGTTATTATTATTATTATTATTATTATTATTTTGCGATACATATGGGTAGTAAATAAGGACAAGACAGTTACGTAACAGACAAGCACAGAACTTAGTCAAGTTCAATAATATACATGGATGTCTATGATTATAGATACAACAATAAATATTTATATATTTTGGGGGGAGGGTACTTTTACTTATAATGATGATATACTGTTTACAGGATGCTGGCTAATGGGGAGCATCCTTGGACAAGGGAAGGGGGATGGAGGGGAGGGGTGCTCATTCTCCTGCTCGTCCTGTAGTTTGTTACTATGGTAATTGAAATTAGTATTGGATATAATAGCAAGTGGAATCATCTAGTCATAATTCTAGTTGTAGTCGTAGTAGTAGTAGTAGTAGTAGTACATATAGTAGTAGTGCTAGTAGCAGAAGTAGCATCAGTATTAGTAGCAGATCAATAGTTTTTTCAAAACAAGAAAAGAAGCATGTTATATAGATAGAACAAATTTTCTGTCAAATACTATAAAGTTATTTGGACCGATAGATATCGCTGTCCTATTAGACAGCAATGTCTTAGGATCCAATTATGCACGGGTATAAAACAGCATTTTTTACCTTGTTTTGTAGACGAGTCGGGCCATTTTTGAGCTGTACTGCATGAATTAGATAATACTAGTATGCGTTAATCAAGTAGTTTTTTTATTGTTTTCTTGCACAATTTTGTTGATAGAATTTTCTCACGTGTTTCCTGTTTTGTGTTGTTCCATAGTTTAGTGGCTGCAAATGATATTCGGTGTTTTCCTATGTCTGTCCGTGTGTATTGCTCATGTAGTTTATGTCTGCTTCTAGTGTTATGTTGGTGGATGTTAATATTGTTTATAAAGAAGGGGGCTATTGAGTTGGGTAAAGTGTCATGGTGGAAGTCTTTGACAATAGTTAGCATTTGAGATTTTCCTATGTATTAAGTAATTTTTCTGCTTTGAACCTGTTTTGGCCCTCTGCTGGCCTAGTAAATAGTTTGATGCTCTTTTTTTGGACTTTGAATTTTGGCTATTCTGTTTTTGTAGGTGTTAGTCCAGTAAGTGAGGTGCGGGAGGATCAAGGTGATGTACAGTGTTTTAACCATGGCCTGTGTCATATATGGTTTTAGTCTTTGGATGACACCTATTCCTCTTGCTACTTTTGCAGTAACTGTTTCGAATTGTTTGGCCCAGGTCAAGTTTTTATCTAAATATACTCCTAGGAACTTTGCATAAGGGGCCTCTTCAATTTCCTTATTGCTAATGTACAATTTTGGAACCTCTTTATTTATTAATTCTCTAGATTTTGAAAATAACATATATTTGTTTTATCCTCATTTAGTGATAATTTATTTAGTGAAAACCAGTTAGTAATTTCTTCCATTTCCTTATTTACGTTTTTATATAATGTAGCTATGTCTTCGTCAGAGCAAAAGGCATTGGTGTCATCAGTAAATAGTATTAGTGACATATGCTTGCATATGTTAGGCAGATCGTTCATATACAAGAGGAACAGCAGAGGGCCAAGGATGGACCACTGAGGGACACCACAAGTTAGTCTCCTATTTTCAGAGCAAGTTGCATTGAATTGCACACATTGCGTTCTGTCACTTAGATAGCTTTCAAACCAGATGAGTGCACTTCCTCGGATTCCGTAATAGGCAAGTTTTTCTAGTAGGATTTTATGATTGATAGTGTCGAAAGCTTTTGAAAGGTCCAAAAAAATGCCTATTATGTGCTTTTTCTTTTCAATTGAGTCTATTATTTTTTCTGTCATTTCAATTAGTGCTAGCATTGTTGAATGTTTTTCACGGAATCCGTATTGTGATGTATAGAGGATTGACTTTTTATCTAAGTAGCTGATAAGTCGATTGTTCATAAGTCGTTCCATTAATTTGGAGAAAAGTGGAAGTATTGAGACAGGTCTATAGTTTGTGAAGTTAGATGAATCCTTTGCTTTGTATATAGGTGTTACTCGTACTGCTTTTAATTTTGATGGAAATATGCCTTGAGTGAAAGATAAGTTACAGATGTGGTTAAGGGGTATTAGTAGCGCTAGCGTGCAGTGTTTGAAAATACTCCACTTGAAACCATCCAAGCCAGCACTTTTTGCAGGGTTTAGTTTGTTAAGAATGCTAAATATTTCTTCATCTATGACCGGGTTAGCGAAAAGAGGATTGCCAGTCGCCTGTGAAATAATCACTATATTTATTAGAGGATGTTGACTTGATTTTATCTGAAAGTGTTGGAACTATATTAACAAAATAGTCATTGAATCCTGTTGCAATTTCTAAATCATCAGTTATTATCTTGTTATTATAAAGAAATTGTGTTTGTTGCGCTTTGCGGTTATTTTTATTCAAAATTGATTTACTTATTTTCCATGTTTCATTTATTTATAAAAGAAAAACTTAACATTGTTACAGGCCGTCGCTGTCATCGTCGGAAAAATTATAGGGCCTACCTATGTATCATGCAAGATTAAAATAGGACCAATGATTTTGGTTATCAAATCTACGCTATTACATACATATGTGTTGGAGTTGTCATTTATAACGCTCTCCCGTAACGATCCAAGTACACATAATTGCCCAATTGCGGGTAATCTGCATTTTGACCATCTCCGCCCTAAGAAATTTGGGCGGAGATCACCAACAGCTAGGCGGAAATGGCCAGGTGGAAATAACCAAAAGCGGAGATTACGGTAAATCATATGATCTTTGACGCCCATATATAGATTTTTGCGAAAACTGGTGACGAGTTGTTATATCCGTGTAGAACTATATGTAGCATTGAGATCTGCATGAAATATCATAATCAATGACTTGGACACCGCTGGCCAACATGAATAACAAACCTTAAAATCTATGGAGTTAGTTACATTGATCTTAAAAGCAAGTTTATTGCTTTTCTTGGTCTTTTTATTTGTATCTGAGGTAGTTATTTGTATTAGGTCAAGTTTTTACTCAACAGTGGTTTGTTTGTTGTTGTATATGTATACGTAAGCTGGTACCCGACTCCAATCATAATCGCAATAGTGGCATATCCTGAGCCAGAGAATCGTCAGCGAGGGTAAGAGGAGTCGGGTACCAGCCTAATGTATGACACGGTATAGAGCAATAACAGTAATAGGCTGGTACCCGACTCCTCATTCCCTTGCTGGCTATTGCGATTATTATTATTATTATCGATAATACTGAACACAGGCCGTACAGGCCTCTATATTCAGGTGCATGAGTGACTCTAGGTTTTGAAATGGTTACTTCATGGTGACGGTGCCTCGGAGTTAAATTTAATTTGTGCATTGTCCCAGTATTTATCCAGTCGGTTTTTAAAGCTTTGAATGGTCGGGGCATTAACGATATGGTCAGTTAGGTTATTCCATACTTTTGCTATTCTGTAATAAAATGAAAACTTGGATATATTATATTTAGCTCGCTGGATAAATAATTTTTTACTATGACCCCTGTTACTATTTCTTGAAGCAAATTTTAATGTTGGTACTGTGTCTGGATCATAGGTATTCAAAACCTTATATGTTTCAACCATGTCCCCTCTCAGACGTCTGTATGTGAGTGTGGGGAGGTTTAGAGAACACAACCTATGCTCATAACTGAGATTGCGAAATCCAGGGACAATCTTTGTTGCACGCCTCCGCACATTTTCCACAGAGTGTGTATGTTTTTTAAGGTGTGGGTTCCATACTGCATGTGCAAATTCAATGTGGGGGGCGCACAAAAGCTTTATATAATAGCAAAAAGTTTTCTCTATCCAAGTATTTGTAGGTTCGTCTAATGAGGCCCATGATACTGTTGGCTTTGTTGATTTTATTTTGAATGTGGTGATCAAAGGAGAGAGCCGAGTCAAAGATGACTCCGAGGTCGTTTTCGTTGTCCACATGGGATAGAGTATGGCTAGCATTATCACATTCAAGTTTATATTGGAAATTCTGTTTTGTACCTCTACCAATGGATAATACATTACATTTATCAGGGTGGAATTTTAACATCCATGTTTTTGACCACATTTCTAGGCTTGTCAGATCTGATTGCAGGTCATCACAATCAGATTGTTTTGTAATATGCTTAAAAATCTTGGTGTCATCTGCATAAAGATATAGACTGGATGTTTGTATTAGTTCAGGCATGTCATTTATGTAGATCACAAACAAAAGGGGGCCGAGCACACTGCCCTGCGGTATGCCACTAGTCACGGCTGCCCATTGAGAGTATGAGTCGTTTATACGTACTCGTTGACGCCTACCCACCAGGAAGGATGTAATCCACCCCAGGGCTGGTTCTGTAATGCCATAACTTGCTAGTTTGTTAATCAAACGGATGTGAGGCACGGTATCAAATGCCTTAGCAAAATCCATATAGATAATGTCCACAGTGCCTCCCTTCTCTAGCATATTAATCCATTCATCTAGGACATTTATTAACTGGAGCATGGTTGATCGTCCAGTAAGAAATCCATATTGATTCTTACTAAAAAGTTTATTTGATTTCATATGGCTCATTATTTGCTCTCTAATAATGGATTCCATAACCTTGCAAGCTACACAGGTGAGACGTATGGGTCTATAATTACTTGCAAGTTTGGGGCTGCCTTTCTTTTTAAAAATTGCTGTTACATGGGCCTCCTTCCAATCTCCTGGTACAGATCTTGTTCTTAATGACGTTGAGTATATGATTGACAAAGGTTTGGCTACAGAGATGGATAGTTCTTTAAGAACTCAGGGATGTATCCCATCAGGTCCTGCGGATTTAGAGGTTTTTAATTTGGCGAGGTGGGCTAAAACTTGTGCCTCAGTTACTTGTGCCTCTGTGTTTTTAAATGGGATGTTAATAGGTCTAACTGGAATGTTTGGCAGGTTGTTGGTTGGTTCATCAGTGAAAATGGTTGAAAAGTGACATGATAGAACCTCAGCTTTTTCTATGTCAGTTTCTGTGCATTGAGGTTTATCTGGGTCTATCAGCAGTGGAGAAGTACCAGGTTTCGTTTTAATTTTAGATTTGGCATACATCCAGAATTGCTTAGGGTTTGATTTGGCTGCTTTTGCTATATTTCTTTCATAAATTTTATGCATTTTGTTAGTCAGAGATTTGACTTTGTTCCATTGCCTGTTATACTTTATTTTATTTTCGTTTGATCGGTTTGTAAGGAATCTTTCCCAGCATCTGTGTTTTTTCCTAATTTGACCTACAGTATTGTAGTCTAATGGGATGTCACCTTTCTTAGTCCAGTTAGGTTTATCTTTAAAGGTATGTGATGGGACATGTCGATTTATCATGTTATTTAGCATCTGTTTAAAAATTGACCATTGCTGATTAGCATCATCTGGGCAATCATAAAATTTATTTGTCCAGTTTATATTTATGAGGTTGTTATTCATTTCTTTATAGTTTCCTTTGTCTAGAAGAAATTTTTTCTTCACAGGTTTTCCTGCCAGATAAGAATGTAAATGGAATGTGATAATAGAATGGTCACTTTTACCGAGTGGGCTCAGGTAATCTAAATCTGATATCATTTCTTCTTCATTGGTTAAAAGCAGATCAAGTATATTAGGTGTGACATTATTCCTAAATCTGGTGGGCCTATTTATATGCTGGTATAAGTAGGTGTCACGAATACATTCAATGAACGAGTACTCTTGACTTATTTCATTTTTTGTGGTTGACCATGTGTTCCAGCAGATATCAGGATAGTTAAAGTCACCCACTATTAAAAGATGGCTATAATGTAGCGTGGCAACATGTTTTAATAATTGTACCAGTTTTTCATTGTTTTTCCTTGTTCCACTGTCAGACCTATATATACCCCCGATTAATAACTTGTCCCGTGAATATAATTTTATCTCAATCCAGACTGATTCTTCATATTCGAATGTGATTAAGTCAGAACCACTAGCGCATATAGAAGAATGTGTACAGATGATTATTCCCCTGCCTATTGTCTTATCAACATTTGTTTGGTGTATGGTATATCCACCAACATTGTAGTCCTCTAGGGTTAGTTCTCTATAATGTTTGGGCTTCACTTCAGTTATAATAATAATTAACGGTTTATTGATGTTAATAATGTACTTTAATTCAGTCATTTTGTTTCGGAGACAGTCTGCATTTGTGTATAAACATTTTATGGGAACGTTGAATAGAGATTGATGGGATGTTTCATTAGAGGCCCCTTCACCATTGGCGGCCAGATTTCTAAAATTATTTTCATATTTTTTATTGTTAGTTTGCTGTAATCCTTGTTAAAGTTGTTTGGTAGTTTTTACATGTGTCTGTTATTTCGCTTGTATATTCATCTATGAGGTCAAGAAATTGGTTTGATAAAAAGGTTTGTTTCTGTTGAAAGACATTTGGAAGAGGCTTTGATTTTTGTCGTATGACTGGTTTCCAGCATTGTGACTCTGCCTGAGATGATGATTCATTGTGCTCCTCCCTATATTCCTCCCAAAATGAAAATCCTGCTCAGGTTCGGAGTCATACATATCAGCGAAATAGCCATTGTTTCCTTGTGTGTAGTTGTTGTTACGTTTACGGTTAGTGTCATTTTGGGTGTAGCTCCTATTGTAATGGTACTGATTTGACTCTGTTATTTTAATAGAATCGTGATGAATGTTCATTACTGTTCTTATATAACTCATAATGTTGTCAGATAACTATGAGCAATTGGAGTCGGGTACCAGCTTATAACTGTAACAAGTACACATATTGATGCAAGGCATCAATGGTAAATAGCGTGCCCGGAGGTTATTATAATTTTGAGAATAAACTCAACTGTTTCATGAAAAAATGAAGTTATATAAAGGCATACAATAAACACAAAAGAAGGAATATTTCTTGCAAAAAGATATGGGCAGTATTAGCTATGGGCTAGGAAAAGAAGCGTATATTTTTGGTCAGTCCAACAATATTTCCATTCGTCCTTTTTTCTCCAGGCCTTACTCCTTAACAGAGAGAGGCCAGTGATGAGAAAATTGCACTACTGCATCAACAGAGTGCAACAGATCAAATTTGGGTCATTAGGTATCAACAACTTGTAAAGATAAAGAGATCAACAGAGCTGGCAACCCAGTCAGTAGAAAATCAGGGCAAGATGACCCAGTGGGAAACATCGTGATCTGTGTCATTTAGTTATCATATCTATGCATATCATATATCTATCATATCTATATCACATAGTAAACTATATCTTTACTGGAAACAGTGACAAACTTTTAAATCAAATAATTTTGCTAGACAAAAAGGCCAAAATTGGCCTCAACCGTTGTAATGATGACGATCTTGTCGACCATATGTGCAAATGTTAGGGTATTGTCCTGATAAGTCAGGTTCTACCTGTACACACGGCTAATAATATGGGATATATAGAAATATTTTCACATTACTATAATAAATATTTGGTGGTAGAATTATTACAATATTTCGCACAGCACGAGAACATAGTGAGTTCTACATGGCCTTATGTTCGAAAACTGGCTACAAGGCATGTAGAGATATTCTGGTACCGAATAGAGTACATTATTGGAATTTGACAATGGTGTGCTACTACTAAATTGCATATGACGAAATTACTGTATAGTAAACATTTTTTAAACCTTTGATACTTTATTAGCGTATTCATATACGTATCTAACCATATGGGTGAACTTCTGGGGTCGAACCTATTGCAAACAGTGTGGTACAGAAAATCGTTGATCTGACAGAATTTGCACCAATTTTCGGTATTAAATTGTGTACTATGAAATTACGTTCCTGTAGAATTTTTTTAAATTCGGAATACAACTAGCATATTTCCTATAAGTATTTGTGGGTGAAATTCTGGGGGGTGAATGTATTGCAATGAAAACCATGAATTATCCTAAGTTTGAGCTTATTTACAGTACAAAATTTTTAAATCTCACTGCGTCGTAAGCTTATGCCTATGCCTATCTAAATATATGGGTGATATTCTGGGCCGAACCCATTATGAGCGATATGTCAGGACATATCGACACCTATCTGAATGTGGTGGATGTGAACCAACCATATTAGAATAGGGGCCATATGGCGAATATGTAACAACATATTACCAAATTACTTGATGGTAGAATCGTGCAAAAGCACAGCTATATGTAAAAAATTTATTACAAACTGAGATTCTAATACTGAATGTAGTAAATTGTTGGCATATGACAACTGTCCGTGACTACTAAATTGAATATTACGAAATTACTACGTGGTAGAAATCTCAAGATTCATTAGCGTATTCATATCCCTATCTAACCATATGGATGAAATTATGTAGCCACACATCTTGCAGATGGTAGGGTATTGAAAACCACAGATCTGCCAACATTGGAACAAATGTATGTGATGAAATTGCATACTACGAAAATACTTCACGTTCAAATTCTTTTAAATTCCCAATGTAACTAGCATATTCAAACTCCTATACGTCTATGTGAGCAAAGTTCTGGAACCGACCATATTACGGAAAATAGGGCACCGAAAACCACGAATACACCGTCATTTAAGCTAAATTTTGCGTATTAAAATTACTTCATCTAGAATTTGTTAGATTCGGAATATAACTAGCTTATTAAAACTCAAGTCTATATGCGGAAAATTATGGGGCTGAACATACTACAGACAATAGGGCACTGAAAACTGTGGTGGTTTCTTAATACAATGAACCTTTCCAGTTTAGCCCATCTCTAGCTAAACTCCACCCATACCACTCTCGAGTTGGGATCGATGGATTTGTGAACTACTAGACGATAAATTTCAAGAAAACTATACAGGTAAGCCGTGGAATATTTTAACACTAAATTTACTGACTCCTGTTGCTGCCGATGGCAGCAACAGCGGCCAGTCAAATTATTTTCAAAATATTCAACAGCATTTTTATTAAATAACAAAAACATACAATTCGTACAACGTGTCAGATTATTAAGCAGTTAAGATGAACTAAATCGAGTCAGTCATGACGTCATTATTATGACGTTATCCTATATGTCACTTAATTAATTACGCCGTCATATGACGTAATATGATGGATAGACAACCTGAAAAGGCCCATTAGCAAGTAGTATTAATTACCCTCGCTCCGTCAGAGGATGAGTGTATTGTATTCGGGTCTATGTGCGTTCGGGATGGCAAGGGTCTACAATCTATGATTGGCCTTGTTAAAATGTGACCTATAAATACGGGTGCTCTCTTAATACAAGTGGTCCATATGGTGTGGACCACGCATTAACAAGTGGTATTAGCCCTGTAATGCTCAATTTGGCCATGCCAATTTCAATAGAGTTATCCATTTCTAGGTATGCCACACCTATTTCTAACTAAGCTCCACCCCATTTTTGCATGTTGGAATCGATGTCTATATATACGCTGAATAATGAATTCCCAGACTTCCAATTTCAAGGTAACTATACAGGTAAGCTGATGACTATTTTGAAACTAATTTGACTGGGTGCAACGAAAAACCATGAATCGGCCTAAATTTGAGCCGAAATTATTTCATGGTAGATAGTTTTAAATCTCACTACTCCGTAAGTGTATGCCTATACCTATCTAAACATATGGGTGACATTCTGGGGCCGAACCCATTGTAAGCGATATGCCAGGACATACCGACACCTATCTGAATGTGGTGAATGTGGACCAACCATATTAAAATGGGGCCATACGACGAATATGTAACTACCTACAATGAGATTACTTGTTGGTAGAATTGTGCAAAAGCACTAGCTCATATTGAGTTATATACATCCATATATATAAAAAAACATTATTACAAATCGAGAACAGACATTCTGATACCGAATATAGTAAATTGTTGGCATTTGACAACTGTACGTGGCTACTAAATTGAATATTCCGAAATTACTACGTGGTAGAAAACTCAAGATTCATTAGCGTGTTCATATCGCTATATAACCATATCAGTGAAATTATGTGGCCAAACCTATTGCAGACAGGTAATAGTAGGGTATTGAAAACCTGCAGATCTGCCAAAATTGAAACGAATTTACCCGATGAAATCGTATACTACGAAATTATATAATATAACATCCGGACTATTAAGGATTTAAGACAGACTAAATTGAGTCAGTCATGATGTCATGATTATGACGTCATCCTATACGTTACGTCGTTGATTATGACATCATATGACGTAATATGATAACATTAATAGACAACATGAAAATGTCCATTAGAAAGTGGTATTAATTATCCTCCTTCCGTCAGAGGACGAGTACATTGTATTCAGGGCAACAATCTATGATTGGCCTTGTTAAGATATGTGACCTATAAATATGGGTGGTCTCTTAATACAAGTGGTCCATATTGTGTGGGCCATGCATTACCAAGTGGTATTAGCCATGTAATGCTCAATTTGCTCATGACAATTTCAATAGAGAGATCCATTTCCAGGTATGCCACGGCTATTTCTAGCTAAGCTCCACCCCTTTTTGCATGTTGGAATCGATATATATATATACACCTGTGCAAAAGTTAAGCACCACCCTATTTTTACGCACATGCGAGGGTATATTCATGTGCTATGAAGAAAGCAATAGCATAAACATTTATGTACCCATCCATCTTAGTGCAAGAGGTAATAATGCAACTAGAGGAATGCTGATTATGATGGTGGGGAAACACTGTATGTTTTTGTTTGAACTTGAAAACGAGGCCTGAATATGGTTACGTTGACACAACTGACAACTATTGCCCTACAGTTGACACACGTGGCTAGATTGTCATTAATGGTGTCTGAAAACGAAGTTTAACATCTGTGCACGAGTTTGAGACTGTCATTATTAATACTGGGTATATCCACCTTGTGCCTGGATGACGGCCTGGACACGACGTCTCATGCTGGTCACCAACCGACTGATACGCCATTGTGGTATTCGTTGCCATTCAAGATGGAGTGCGTCTGTTAATTCCTGTAGGTTCTGCACAGGAGGATCCTTCCTTCTCACCATGTTTCCCAGAATGTCCCAGATATGCTCAATAGGGTTCATGTCAGGGCTCCTTGCTGGCCATGGTAGGGTTTCGATGGCATTCTGGCGGAGGTATTCATGCACAGCTCTAGCACGATGTGGTCGGGCGTTGTCATCCATGAATATAGGGTGGGTTCCAGGTGCATGATTTACAAAATGAGGGACCACAACTCTATCCAGTATGGAATCTTGATATCTTTGTCCATTTAGTGTTCCAGGTACAGTCAACAGATCCAGCTTACAATCAAATGAGATGCACCCCCATATCATAACGGAACCTCCACCAAATGGAACTTCTTCCATGATGTTACGTTGGTCGTACGCCGTGCGTCTGGACCTCCATACACGAGTTCGACCATCTGTGGCATGAAGCAGGAACCGACTTTCATCGGACCAGTGTACCCGTCTCCAGGATCTCATGTTCCAGTGTTTTCTTTCGTTGCACCACCTCAGACGCTCCTCTTTGTGGTGTGCAGTGAGGAGAGGACGTCTGACAGGTCTCCTAGCTTTCATGCCAGCAGCATACAGTCTCCTTTTGACGGTAGACATTGACACTCTATTGCGCATTTCCCATTGCTGGCTGAGCACTCTGCTGTTGGTGAATGGAGATCTCCTAACAAGGCGTACTAGGGCTCGATCATCACGGGCAGTAGTCTTCTTCGGACTTCCAGATCTAGGCCTGTCCTTCACCTCGTTAGTTTGCCCATGTTTTGCAATCAAACGACTGATTACAGTATGGTTAATGTTCAGCTGTCTGCCAATCTCTCTGCATGACATACCAGTGGTATGCATGCCTATGATTTGCCATTTCACACGATCACTTAACCTTCGTCTTGCCATAGCGGTTCACAATCAAGAGCTAATTCTCTCTGTACAAATAAACCACGGTCACGAACACAAAATTCCTAATCTTGTCGCCTAAATCTGTATGTAATGTTCTACACCTCAAACTGGACTTTTACATAACTGAACACGTGTGCTGTTTCCCGCCACGCACGGACATCAAGCGGCGTGAAGTCATGCATGCATGTGCATTTCGTACTTGGAATTATGTCAGCTAACGCGGGGACAAAAAGTATGGCAGCCTAGTTGTACCATCATGTTTCTACGTTCTATTGTTTTTGCTGGTGCTTAACTTTTGCACAGGTGTATATATATATATATATTAATATATATATATATATATATATATATATATATATATATATATATATATATATATATATATATATATATATATATATATATATATATATATATATATATATATATATATATATATATATATATATATATATATATATATATATATATATATATATATATATATATATATATATATATACACACGCTGAATAACGAATTCCCAGACTTCCAATTTCAAGGTAACTTTACAGGTAAGCTGATGACTATTTTGAAACTAATTTGACTGGGTGCTTTGGTTTGCTGCCTCTGGCAAATTAGTTTCAAAATATTCACCACGATGTTGATTAAACAGTAAAGACATACAATTCGTACACTTGCCGGACTATTCAATGTTCATGACTGAGCTCGATACGCAATTCATTTACACATTTTGGATTGTGACGTCAGCCTGTATATGAAGTAATTGATTGACGTCACATTCTTCAGTTACAGATCGAACCCAGCCATTATCATAGAAAATGACTGTTGAATAAATAGCAAAGACATACAATTCGAACAGCGTCTAGTCAAATTAGTTTCAAAATATTCAACAGCATGTTGATTAAATAGTAAAGACGTGCAATTCGCATACTTGACTGGCTATTCAATGTTCCTGGTGGATCTAGATACGTCATTCATTACACATTTTGATTGTGACGTCCAGCTACATCTGACCTAAATAATTATGACGTCATATACAGAAAAATCCATTATCATAGAAAATGTCCATGTAACCCATCTGGGGATGTATCTAGGACTGTCTTATCATCACATAGTGTTATTGAGCCCAGATATATTGAACCAATATGTAGACCAGTTGCTGTTTGCTCAAGTAATTTTAGTAGCGGATCCTCATATGGTTTGTGAAAATCAGGAGATGTGACCCCACCTTGTAGAAGGCCTTGTTTGACAGCAAACGTTCTACTTCTATGTCCCTCCCACTTGACTTGTGATGACATGTTTCTGTACATTTCATTCACAATCAACCATAGCTTCCATGTTATACCGAGGAGGTAAAGACGACGCAATAATGAAGAATGCCAGATAACATCAAATGCTTTCTGTGTATCCATAAAGCCAACATAGCAGGGCACTTTATTTTCTCTGCCTTCCGCTATAACTTCAGTCATTAGTACTGCTGCAACTGATGGTGATTTTCCAGGTGTGAAACCAAATTGTAGATTACTTTGGCTTTCTGAAATCAATGGTCTAATGCGTTTAAGGTAAAGCTTCTCAAAGACTTTTCCCACTATGGATGTCACTCTGATTTTCCGGATATGGATATATGCCTTCAGCTATGATCTTATTATACAGTATCAGAAGAGTGTGGATTAATAAGACACCACCATGTTTTAGGTACTTTGATGAGAGTCCATCAGAATCTGAGGCCTTTTTCAGGTGTAGCTTATTCACAGCACTGTTTACATCATCCCACGTGAAGGGACTGGACTGGACCGATCATCACCACAGATAGATTTAGTGTTGGTTATATCATCCTCAACCTGATCATTATATGCTTTATTAAATGTGGGGTTTTCCTTTGGTGTCCCTAGCTCTTCAAAGTAAGTTGCCCATCCTTCTATTATATCATTTCCATGATACTCCTTATCATTCACATGCAGTACTTCTATTGACAGAAGTTTCTGTGATGTTTTTCTATGAGTTCGTATTAGTTGTGCAAACAGTGACTGATCTGAGGGTAGGGCATTCATGATCTTGTTTGGAGTATCTTGCTCTGCTCTTGTTACAGTCTGCCATTGCTATGTCTGATACGCCTTTTTAGCTTCTCTTAATTTGATCTTTGATGGATGTTTTGGATTTGAAGGTCTACCAGCACGAACCCATTGATGATGTATTGTTTTGGATATGTTTGATGTTTCTGCAAGTTTATAATTCCAGAGTCGACCCTTTTTTGAAATCTTTGGTTTCCTCTCTGGGATTGCCCCATTAGTACTGGCCTTCATACATATGGTGACAGTAGTGATAAGTTCGTCTACCGATTTGTTTGATGAGCAGAGATCCTTTCGATGCAACATTCTTTCTAGATTTTCTTTATATTGAACCAGATCACCTTTTCCCCACTGAAGCTTTCTTTCTTGTACTGGCTTCAGCATATTGTTACTCATGCTGCTTTCCTTAACTGTAATGACAGCTCTAATTGGTATATGATCTGAGCAGTTGTCATATTCCTTTGCTACATGCTGAACTTGTTTTATAAGATCTATGTTTGATGAAATGATATAGTCAATCTGTGAAAAACCATTTGCACATTCAAAGGTTTTTCCAACTGGATAATTTGGAACTAATTCTAACTGGTTCTTGGTGCAGAAATCTGTTAATAGTTTGTCTCTTGCATCTGGATATTCTGAATGCAATAATGCATTTAAATCGCCACATATCAGGACATCATTGGAGTCTTTATATTTGTTCAGTAGTTCCTGCCATTCTGCTAAGATTTCCATATATTCCTCATTATATTTGTACACCCTTTACATGGGGCATATGTTGCTATAATGATGACTGAAGGTGATGAGTTTATTTTTATGCAGACTGTTATATTTGAACCATCAGGTAGACTTTCAATTATACTATTTAGCTCGTCTCTCCAGCTTATACTTGATCTGCCGTATCCGCGCGGTAACTGTATGGGGGGTAATGGATTGCCTTCATCCACAGATCTGGAATGATGCTGGAAACCAGGAAGTAGTTTTTTCATCCAGTATTTTTCACAGTCGTATAGCCAATGTTCTTGCAGGGCTATAATGTCTATTTGATCTCTCACACAATTTCTGGGTATACATAAAGTTACCCTTTAAGTTCTTGATATTGAAAGATGCTATCTTGAGATTTTTGTAACTCGGCCTTGCCCTAAAAAAGACTGGTCATGATCACAAGGCTGCTGGATTGACTGGTTATCATGTTGCTGTCGGATTGAGTAGATACCATGCTCCTGCTGGTTTGACTGATAACCACACTTCTGGTTTGTTTAGTCACCATACTTCTGGTTTGAATGATTATTTGACTACTGGTCTGAATATGTACACTTGTCTTGCAGATGGAATGACTGGTCGCCTTGCTGTTGCTTCACTGACTGGTCAACCTGTTGTTGCTGGACTGACTTGTCACCATACTTTATTGACAGGTCACCACGTTACTGTTGGACTGACTGGTCACCATACTGGACAGACTGGTCTCTGTGCGGCTGCTGGACTGACTCAACGTCATGTTGTTGCTGGACTGACTGGTCATCATGCTAGACTGACTGGTCCCATACTGGACTGACGGGTCACCATACCTTATTGGTCACCATGCTGGACTGAATGGTCTCTGTGCGACTGCTGGACTGACTGAACGTCATGTTGTTGCTGGACTGACTGGTCATCATGCTAGACTGACTGGTCTCCATACTGGACTGACTGGTCACCATACTTTATTGGTCACCATGCTGGACTGAATGGTTACCATGATGCTGATGGACTGACTGGTCACCATGCTGTTGTTTAACTGACTGGTCACCATGCTACTGTGGGACTGTCTGACTGGCTGGCTGGTCATCATACTGGACCGACCGGTTACCATATTGGACTGACTTGTTACCACACTGGACTGACTGGTCACCATACTGGACTGATTGGTCACCATAATTGATTGACAGGTCACCTTGATGTTGTTGGACTGACTGGTCACCATGTGGTTGCTGGATTGACTGTTCACCATGTTGTTGCTGGACTGACTGGTCGTGACACTGGACTGACTGGTCACTATATTGAACTGACTGGTCACCATATTTGATTGATTGAACATCATACTGCTGCTGGACTGAATGGTTACAATGCTGCTGTTGGACTGACTGATCACCATGCTGTTGTTGAACTGACTGGCCACTATGCTGCTGTGGGACTGTCTGACTGGCTGGCTTGTCATCATACTGGAGTGACCGGTTAACATACTGGACTGACTTGTTACCACACTGGACTGATTGGTCACCATACTGGACTGACTGATCGCCATACTGGACCGACAGATCACCTTGATGCTGTTGGACTGACTGGTCACCAGGTGATTGCCGGACTGACTGGTCACCATGCTGTTGCTGGACTGACTGGTTGTCACACTGGACTGACTGGTCACCATACCATCTTAGGCCAAGTTCGACTCACTAACTATAGTCAGTTTGCTGGTTTACTGATCATGCGCAGTTGCTATGCCCAGTCAAACTTGACCGTAGTCGACTATAGTTCGTTGGTACCCGGTTCCCTATTGAATTACTATTGCAGAAAATTTGGAACCGGGTACCAGTCTCCATTAACACTTTGTCGTCTGTTTTGATGACCTACGAAAATGGGTTATTTTTGTCCGCTAAGACGTAAAAAAGCGTCCATATGACATAAAGTGGGAAGGAATATGGGCTTGGGAACATTGACATACAGTGGGAAAGCATAATTTCATCAAACCTAACTTACTTAATGAAATATTTACACCATTTACTATTGAGGTCGGGTGCTCGAGTCAAGTTCGACTCGCTAACTATAACATCAAAAAGCGTCCATATGTTATTTAGTGAAATATTTACACTTTTATATGCATTTATTCGTGGCAAGCGGTCGGTGTCCGCCATTTTGAAATTTGAGCAAATATCGCACTAACCATCTGAACGAGGTCGGGTGCTCGGTTGACTATAGTTGACTAGCTAGACTATCAAAGGCTAACAGCATAGTTGGTCTAATTAACAGAACCTTCAGTTACATAGATGAAAACACGCTTACCCTGTTATTCAAATCACTAGTCCGACCAATTTTGGAATACTGTAACTGCATATGGTCTCGTTTTAAAAGACAATCTTGTATAATCGAAAGGGTCCAGCGCAGAGCCACTAAACTTGTTCCCCATTTGAGAAACTACTGCTACACAGACAGGTTAAAGGCGTTGAACCTCATGACACTAAAATACAGAAGGCTTAGAGGAGACTTAATCGAAACATACAAATTTATCCATGATGATTACAACATTGACAAAAACACATTCTTTGACCGATCAAGTAACACACGTACTAGAAGTCACACATTCAAGCTCAACACTAAACGCAGCAGAAAAGAAATTCGTAGGCATTTTTTCCCAAACCGAATTATTAACACATGGAACTCACTCCCTTCTGTTGTGGTCGAGGCACCCACGCTCAGCGTGTTTAAATCAAAACTAGATATGCACCTAAATGTCATAATATACGGTCATGACATAACCAACTGATAGATATATAATAATAAGACAATCTAGAAATATACCCAAATGCTAGGCGCAGAGGGGTGTAACCATGAGCGTAGGTGGCACACCGCAGCTGATGCAGGGATAACCCATCTGCCACACAGCACCTCCCAAAGTCATCCAGGGGCATGATTAATGTCAATGAATAATGCCAACCAAACAAATAAACAACTGTAAATAAACAAAATACAAGCACTAGCAATACAATACCAACACAACTCCAGACACTAAGATGTCAAAAGGATAGATTCTCACTATTCTTAGGACTTCTTAGGATATTTCTGAGGACTCAGGCTGTGTTCAGCCTATATGTCCGCATCTTCTTCCATTAAAAATGTTCCACGTTCCTGACTTTCAGGCATCCGATATTCAGCCGTGAAATCAAACTTAATGGCTTGTTGCTCCCAAAATTTATCTAAGGCCACTTCAAAGGCGAAG